>JAQQAE010000852.1:0-28985 GCA_029823295.1 Pseudamia nigra
TATCTGAAACGGAATGAATGAAATGAGTTCTAAAAATGATTTAAAATGACACTTACCCAAGGAGGATGAGACGGAGTAAACTTTTGTTCAACACAGATTAAAAACAAGCACTGATTAAAAACGTGCTTTACAACCCAATTCTAATGTAAAAACAGCATAATAACTTAAACACAATAACTTAAACACAATAAGAAACATAAAAGGTGAAGTTTTATGGTGATGGCAGTGGAGGAGGGGGAGGACGAGGAGGAGGGAGGCAGAGCGAAACGAAAGTGGACCCAAAAACTTTTGGGTCTTTCTCGGCCGAGACCCGGAAGTGACTTTTGTTGTCCGAGTCAAAAATTGTTGTCCGATGCAAATTTTTTGCAGATTTCTTCTTTGTTATCCGAATTTTTTGTTGTCAGAAGCGTTTGTTATTCTGTATATGGTGGATTAAAATTAAAATCTGCAGTCAATTTATCACAATGAAGCCTATTCAGAGATTTATTCTGGTGATTTGTGACATGCACTGAATCAGTGTGAAATCATATTGATGGCTGTTGTCAGTTTCTGCTTAAAGGCTGTCATACACTGCGTGATTTCAGACCCGAGTGGCAGCTATGCATGCCCCTGGCATTCACAAGCAATTGTGGCCAGCGGTTGTGAATCATACTCCCTGCTGTTTTAATGACGTGCCCACACCATTGTGGCAGGAAATCGTGCCTCGGGTTTCAAACATGTTTAATTTAAATCTGATTGGCGTGTGGTTTTGCTGCTGTTCTCATCACTGCACCTGTGCAGGACCAGCACAGCAGCAGGAAACACTGTAGCAAGTGAAATTAAGAAGAAAGCAATAAACGTCACAGAAATATCACATACTGGATCCAATAAGTTAGATGTGTGTGTGTGTGTGTGTGTGGCGAAGGGGAGAGAGAAAGGAGACAAAAAACTCACCTTTTTCCACAGATGTGAAAAAATACAGTATTTCTGCCCAGTATTGATTGAAAAACACAGTTCGGATGTCTGATTACTCATACTGTGCACTGTGGCACAATTGAATGTGGGCATCAGAATGCACAGTGTGTGCTGGATTCATGTGCATTTGCAGCTGAAATGGTCAGAGTGTACTTTACCTACATGTTTACACATTTCTAAAATCGCACAGGGTATGCCAGCCTTAAGGGAAGTGAGTGCGTGGGGTGTTTGGGGTACAGTAGACACAACAGTTCTGAATTTAATGGCATCCTGACACACACCGCACTTCTAAGTTCAGCATTTACATTGATACACATGAAGTCAGAAGAGAAATTACATGATTGAGTTGGAGTGGCTGCATCACGGTGTCCTTTTTACACAGTAACATTTCATACTGTAATGTATGTTCTGGATGTTTGCTTCCCTCATAAAATCATGGAAATCCTTCAGTTTAGATCATAAACCAAGATGTCAGTCAGTTTTCCCTCCATCATGGTGCTGAGAAGTTTAGTGTTTTTCTTCCTATGTCCCGCCCCTTCTAGAATTTGATTGTTCAGTGTAAAAAAAATGATCTGTTCCTTGTCCCATGTCACACCATATCTGAAAGTTCATCAACATCCATTCATTACATTTTGAGTAATCTTGCTAGCTGACTAATTAAGAGACAAATGCCGGTAAAAACATAACCCAGTGGTTTGTATAATGCTGTATGTCTCTTTAGCAGGGTGTCCTTGAAATAAATTTGATGAGACTTAATATTATCTCACTAATTAAGTTTTTTCAATGGAGCTTGCTTTACGATTCACTTTATCTCACTCCTGGGGATTAACTATTATCTATAAAATGGCCTTTACCACTAGACACACAATCAGGGCTTCACTCACAGGGCAGCAAACAAGTTGTGTTTGGCCAGCGTTAAGAGAGACACACCTTGGACCAGGTCTTCCATTATGGATCTGGTTACAAGCTACAACCCTGCACTTGTATGTACATGTACATATACACACACATTAAAATGCCATGGGAACCCCTGACAGCTCTGTCAATACACAATACCTATTTGGCAGTGTGTGTAGTTACACACAATAGTGGAGTAAAGCATTGTTTGTTGTCGCCAGAAAAACAAAACTCAACTTTTTTTAACCCACAGGAAGCATTAGTGTTGTAGGGTTTCACTGTGAGCTGACGAAATGTAACAGTCAGACTCTTTTGCAATGGAGCCGCTCAATTTTTTCCACTCTAGTACTGTACTGAGCCTGAACACTGATACTAATTTATAACCTGCATGATAAACTTGGATATGCATTTATTCAGTGCATTGCATCGTATGATAACTTGGACGAGCATGATGCATGAGCTGGGGTGCTGCCATAGATTTGGGGCTCCACCACTTACTATAATTTTTATAATTATGTGCAAGATTGATGAGAAATGTACAAGCTCTTACCTTTAAATAATATTTATAATTCCAAAATCATTAGAATGTTTTATAATGGTTGGACCTTACACTGAATGCTTTACTCATTTTAAGTTCATTTTGTTGTGTATTTTCTTCATTTTTGTTCTTTTTTCTTGTTGCTTATGTTTGCTCATTTTTCATTCTTAATAATTTTTGTTCACTTTCTTGATTATTTGACATAGTTTTACATCATTTTCACCATTATTTGGTTAATTTTTCCCATTTTCTCGGTTTGTTTGTTCATTTTTATGCATTGTCTAGATTGTTTTCTTCATTCTTGCCGATTTTATTGAGTATTCAGTTTTTTCCACTAATATTTTTGATTGTTTTATTTTGTTGCTTATTTTCTTCATTTTTCTGGATTATGTGGTATATTCTTCATTATTTTGTTTATTTTTCTCAAATTTTGTCTTCATAATTTTTGTTCATTTTTGTTTACTTTTTTGATATTTTGTCCAATTTGACTATTTTCTTGACTAGTTCGTTTATCCTCATTTTTCTGGTTATTTGGATCATTTTTTCACATTTTCTTGGTTTGTTTGTTCATTGTTGTGTATTATCATTATTTTCTTCACCTTTGCTGATTTTCTTGAGTATTCTGTCCTTTAATCATTTTTGGGGTTTTTTCCCTTAATTTTCAGGATTATTTTTTAATTTTTACTCATTTTCTTGCTTATTTTGTCCCCCTCAATGTTCTGAATAAATCTACACCCTTGGTGATAGTTTATAATTTTCCTATTTTCCAGGGCCTATCAGTCATGGGCCCTTATAATTGTCATCATTTTTCTCCCCCATACAACAAGGATCCTGTCGGGATATTTTTACATAAAATGGGAATGTGATCTGCATAAAAATGATTTGTTTATGTGGTAGAAGAATAAGTGTCATATTTGTACTTAGCGCTGAATTCCACACTGGATTTGTATTTACTTGACTTGGTTTTTAAATGCTTTTCTTCCTGCTTTGTTTCCTATTTCGAACAGAATGAGAAAACCCATCCTGGATCATTTTTCCAGTGCCCTCTACCCCCTGGAAACTCCCCACTGTCCTGTTCGACTGGTCTTGACCTCCTCCTGCTCCCCCTTTTCCTCCTCCTCTGCAGACACAAAGATCCAGGGGCACAAAGAGAAGCAGGAGAGAACGTCTCAACGTTTCCAGGTGACAATAGCCCACACGTCAACAATGAGCTTTTCTCTGTGTGGCTCTGTTGGTTTCTGTGGTTGAATATGGTTCGCTGACTTTTGTTAGAGACTTTTAACGCTGTGCAGAAGGATGGAGACGTCAACATGAAAAAGTTTCAGCAATAAATATCTTACCAGAACATTTTTATCATCATACCCATGCACTTCCCTCAAATTTCAAAGATAAATTAATTAAGTAAAATCTGTATCAAGTCACACTGCCCGCCAAAAGTTTGGACACACCTTCTCCTCCAGTATTTTTCTTTATTTTCATTCTTTTGAACATTGTACATTAATAATAAAAACAGAATTATGTAGCATAGAGCAATCCATAACATGTTTTATATTTATGATTTTCCAAAGTAGCCACATGTAGCTCTGTTGACAGCACTACAGACTCATGGTATTTTTTCATCAGATTCATGAAGTCGTCACCCAGAATGGTTTTTGGTTTACACATGCCCTGTCAAGAGATGATTCGCGCCATTTCTCACCTTCTTAATATGCTTTACATCATCAGATGTCTTGTACAGAGGAAGGGTGGGTATGGAGTCTATAGTACTATCACTGTTCCTACAATAACTGTACAAATCCATATTATGGCAAGAAACACTTAAGAGTAAAGAGAAAAGACAGTCGATCATTACTTTAAGAAATGAATGTCAGTCAATTTGAAAAAAAAACTTTGAATGTGTCCTCAAGGGCAGTTGCCAGAACCATCAAACACTATGTATGAAACTAGCTCTCATGAGCACCGTCCCCAGGTTCTGAGGCTTAAAATTCTAATAAACTTCTCTGCAGCAGAGGTGGGTCATGGTCTTCCTGTCCTGGGACAGTCCTCATGAGGGCCAGTTTCATCACAGCATTGGACAGTTTTGGCAGCTGCACTTGGAGACATATTCAAAGTTCTTGGGATTTTTTTGGATGGATGGACTTTAACTTCTAGTAATAATGGACTGTCTTTTCTCTTTACTTAACTTGTCATGATATGGATATGGATACAGTAGTTGTAGTAAGCGCTAACAGGGCTATTGACTCTGTTCCCATCCTTCCTCTGTGCAAAACAACTCATGGTCTAAAGCACAATAAAAAGGAAAGAAATGGCACAAATTTACTCTTCACAAGGCACACAAACCATTGTGTGTGACTAACTCGTAAACCTGATAAGAGAATGCAAAGCTCTAATCATATCTACAGTAAGTGTGGCCTCATTGGACAATCTAAAATAAAAAAGCATGGTCTGGTTTTTTAAACACTTTTTTGTTTACTGTATTGTTCTGTACGAGTTCTTTCACACATTGGATGTCTTCGGTATTTATGCACAATGCTGAAAATAGAAAAAAATAAAGAAGTAACACTGAAGGAGAAGGTACAGTATGTCCAAACTTTTAACTGGTAGTGAATGTAGAACAAAAGAAGGACTAATGTCAAAACAAGTCAACATCTTAAATAATTTCTCAATGAATTCTGTAGTTGCACCATTCAATGGAAATACTTAAGTATTTACGCTTGAAAAGTTGTGTTAAAATGTATAGACAGATATTTAATTAGATAATTCATAGCAATACCTACCCTTGACATTTATGCAGGTGCATCAAAGACGATCCTGCAAAAACTACATTCTGCTCAGTGACCAGCAATTTCCAGTGAGCAATAAAAAAGTGTATGAATTATTTAAATTTAATTTCTCTGTTCATGAAACTGCTGACTTGGTGAAGGACAGGTCAGGGATACACCTGCAGGGTTGGCTTATAAATATTTAGTCACTTGGTAGTCATGTCATACAGGAATGTCTTAATTTTAGTATAATCGGAATGACTGTAGAGAGCATGCTTATTTACAAATGGGAGTTTAAAATCCATTCTAATTATTTTCATACTGTATTTCATTATGTTAAAGCTTAGTCCTATTTAGTCATATATTTTCTCCAAGAAGCCAAACTTAAAATCCAAATACTCTTAATGATTTTCTGTTGTTACTATTCCAATGTAAAATATAGTGAGAAATATAAGTATTACAATTTTGAACACTGATTTCAAATAAACAAAACTACAAAGGAAAAAAAATGAACAAAATTATCAAAATAATCCACAAAATGAGCAAAAGTTATCAAAAATTCTAATATTAATCAATAATAAAAACAAATCAAATACAAAATATCCTCAAGAAATAACAAAAACTGGAACAAAAATGAACAAACTAGCAAAATTTTAAAATTATCAAAATAATGAATACCCCGACCCTCACGAGGATCAAGGGGTAGACAATGGATAGATGGATGGATGGATAGAAATGAACAAAATAGCTACAAAATGAACAAAAAAAATCTATGAAATAATCAAGAAAAATATAACAATGAAAAAGAAGATACTGATTGAATTTTTAAAAAAGGCTCCACAACCCCTTTTGGGTCCCGCTCCTACATTTAGGGTAAGTGGGGGAATAAAACATCAACAACCAACTACAAGGCGCATTTTCACGTTTTTATGATTATATTTATGTCAACCTAAACTATGCTGCTTAAGATATTATTTAGTGTTCTTATTCGGGATGGTAACCCAGTTTCCTAAACCAAGCACAACACAATACTGACCAAACAAAAGCAGCGCTGGAATGTGGTTATACAGGAAAAGCAGTGTTATTCACCACCAAACACCCCACCGAACAAGGGCTGTGTGTGTATGTACACAGTTAGAAAGACCAGACCAGGTTGAGTATCGGAAAAACTCATGACTTTAATGGAGAAGGAGCGTTAGGCTGGTCCTCAATTCAGTCTGTTGTAACAACCACATTTTTTGTGTATTTATTGTTGAAAGGCATGTTAAAATGTATTCAGTTAAAAAAAACAGACAATTTCTTAGCATATTCCAAATATTGCTTGCATTGCAGCCATTCAAATATCTAAAAAAAATAAATAAATCTCCATATTTCTAAACTGCATCTTCTGCAATCTAATGTTTTGAATTTGGAGGTAATTCTATGAAAAGTAGCTACATGTTCATAGTTGTATTGTTGCATATCCTTATAATAAATGCTACCTCAGATGTGAAACCACAACTGATAGATGATCTGAGTCAGTCTGCACCTTGATGGACTGATCTACCCTCTCACTGCTCCATGTTCTTTTATACCGGGCTATAAAAAGACGACAGCATCCTAATTATTAACTCTGAACACACCTCTTCTGCGTGTAACCCTACACTACCTCCCACATACACACACTGAGCCATGTTGAACTAATGGGTGGGATGAATGAAACTGCTCAGAGACTAGTTCACTGGCAGAGATGAAAACCAGTTTGGCAGAAAACAAATCTGTCTCAAACCAAAAAGTCATTTAAAAAAGTATGTTTATTACTAAATCCAAGAAAATTTGGCCATAAATAACAGTTGATAAACATGCATATTACTATATGCCACTACCATTTCCATCATCTTATAAATCTGTTGAGGCTCGTCCATTTAACACTTAAAGCACTTTACTGAGAATGTTTAAGGGCCATTTAATGGTACTTAAACACATTTCTGGAAAGAGACAGGGGACAACAGAGAAAAATAACAACCCTCTGAGTGATGTGTGTTGTCACCAGTGTTACCGTGCTACACTGAGGAGGTCAAAGGTTAACTCTGTAATATCAAAAGCAAGATGTTCATTGTTGGGGTCCAGAAAGACTTGGACGTTTTCAGACTGGCTGGTGCTACGTTGGGTTTGTTTCAGAGCATCCAGGGTAGAGTAGATGAATCTGGCTCGGTGCATCTCAGAGGTCGGGTCCACCCAGCGATAACACGGCAGCGAGGGTGAGTGAAGAAGAAAATAGACGGACGATATGTAGATTTTAGCAAACTCCTCTTTCAGATGGGAGAGGTCTCTCTGCACATGCACAGAAAGGACGAGACGGTTGGTATTTACCGAGTTGGCTCTGTGCACTTTCTTTTAAAAAATACAGTATTTAACACACACACTACTGGACAAAAGTCACCAAATAAAAATCCACAAATGGACAGACTGTTTTTTAAGTCCTCAATCTGACAGCACCCTCTGCAGGTTTGTTTTGGTAGTACACACAAAGAAACACTTGCAGTATCCCTGTGGGGGGTTTTCCATGGACATAATGTATTATTTAACCTTAAAGCTAAACCATTTCTAATCGTAACCCTAAAAAGCTGCCACGACCAGTGGGAACTGCACTTATGTCTCCACAGTAATGGGAAGTGCCCCACAGTTTAGTATGGATTAACCACTGGAATTTAAAACATAAAACACTCACACACTCTTACCCTCTGTGCTCGGCTCATATTGTTCACTGCATCCATCCAGGCACTCTAAAGATAAAGAACAGAGAATTTTTAAATTTAATTTGCACTGGAAAAAACAATGAGCAATTAATATGATCCTTATCATTTATTTTTTACATTTCATAGCACTTCAGGGTTCCCACTCTTATCTTAAATATTTTCCAGGATATGTAGGCAGCCTACAGCATAATGGACGTGTTATTACACCATATGCTAATACATCCTCCGGATGTACCATGTTCAACTCTAGCAACACTCTTCAACTGAAAGCCACTAGTTTTGTCTCTAGGTGCTTCTTTGGAAAAAAGAACTATAGAATATGAAAAGTCACTAAAAATGATCAAAATAATCAAGCAAGTTAACACAAATGAACAAAAATAAACAATATAAGTTAAAGAATGAACAAAAATGATCAAAATAATCAAGTCAGTTAAAAATTTTAAAAATCAGATTAAAATTTAACAACAAAATTTAAAAAAAGAAAGAAGCATAATTTTCCAGGACATCTCAAGCTTTTCCAGCTCATTTGACTTTTTTCTCATTTTCCATGACTGGAAAATTGGTCAATCATTTCCCAAGTTTTCCAGAACCCTGCACTTCCAATGTCCATATAACAAGGTGGGTCACACTGTATGAACTACTCATAATGCCAGAAGGGTTTGACAATCTGCAGGAAAGAGAACCTTTTAAGTACAGTAGGTGAACACACAAAATGGCAATCAATATAACGCCAATCAAGGCCGTTGCCACTTAATATTATTAAAGGGCACCTGAATTGTAACCGTGCACTCACTACTGACCCTGAGAGCATCCAGCAGGTCAGGCTGGTCCAACAGCAGAGGGAAGGTAGAGAGCACCGGGCTACAAATCAGCTCTAAGAGAGAGAGAGAGAGGAGAAAAAGTTGTCTGCTGTGTCGAAGATCTGTGAATATAAGAAGCTGTGCACTAGTTGTGAGCTTTACCTGCATTCTGCATGGTGGGTCTGTCCATGAGCAGTGCGTCAGCTAGAAGCTGTCTGTGTAGAGCCAACAAGTCAACACAGCTGCGACAGTGCAACAGAGTGTCCGGAAGCAGACTGAGAGGAAAAAGACTATCACTGACGCATAAACTTTAGAGTAGATGGATGTAGACACATATATAACACAAGTAGCACAGCAGGTGGTTTAGTGGCATCGTTATCATCTGTTTTTGAACTTCATAACGTTTCACTGAATTACACTAGATGATGCAAATGGGATTTTAAAAGCTGCTGGTCTTTTTTTTGTAATTTCATCACCTGAGCTGCATTCTGGTGTGACTGTTGGCTGATTTCATCTTGATCACCAGTTTAGGCTGCCGTCTGGACTGAAGCATCTGTTGGAAAACACTGGCTGGGGCTGGAAGAATCAAAAAAATTGTGTACATACACAGCAATAGAACAACAAATCGCTGCCAAATCTATATCATAACAGAAAATCCGAGAAAAAAGACAAAATATTTTGTGGGATTTCTTTCTGGTCATTTTGTGAATGAGAGTTCTTACATCCTCTGGTAACTGATGCCTCCACAGCTACATCTTTCTCATAGGGTGTTCCACCATTCACCGGCAGCTCATAGGTCCTACAGGCACGTTGGATTACATAGGATTGATAAAACTACAATACGTACACTGCCTGGCCAAAAAAAAGGTCACCACCTAACTAAGCAAATAGGTACAAGCCTCCCATTAGACAATCGAAGATGATGGTTCGCCACTATCTTTGTATCACTTGTTGCCAGCTGAAGCATAATCACCCATGCAGAAATTATTCAATGGGAGCCTCGTACCTATTTGCTTAGTTAAATCTAGGTGGTGACCTTTTTTGGCCAGGCAGTGTATAAAGCATGTTATGAATGTAGAGCTCACATAGATATGTTGTATGTGACTGCACTGCATGCATGCGTATTTGTGTGTGTACCTATTGGGAATTAGATTCCCCATGTCATCAGTCAGTTTGAGGAAGGCCCATCCGCAGCTCAGGTCTCCTCTCTCACCTGTAGACTATAACATGGACAACATTAGGCACAGCTGCCTGAAAACACATTCTGCACCATTAGTGACTTTCAACGCGTGGTCAAAGAAAGGAGTCATCGATTACACCGGAAATGAAACTTTTCCATTTCCTTTGTGATTGTATCTTATCTGCACTTATTAACGCCAACTACTTTACACTTGTGTTTTGTGTGTGTTTGTGCTTACGTTCCGTATGAAGGTAACTCCCAGTTCGAAGAGGATCCCTAGGTCAGGAGATGCAGTGTTGCAGCGTAAAAAACACTCTCCATCGAGGAGCATGGGTAGAATACCGGTCATCTGAAACAAAGTCATATAGAAACTTATTATTATTTACCTCTGCCAAGGAGGTTATGTTTTTGCCAGAATTTGTTTGTCTGTTAGCTAGCAGCACGACGCAAAAGGTTATTAACGGATTTTGATGAAATTTTCAGGATAGCTCGGAAATGATACAAAGAAGAATTGATTAGATTTGTGGGGGTGATCTGGGTCACATTCTGGATGAAGGTATTTCATTTATTTATTTATGTGTTGTTCACAACATAACTCAAAAGGTTGTGAATGGATTTGAATGAAATTTTCAGGACATGGCAGAAATGGCACAAGGACCAACTGATTGGCCAAGGAACATCATCTGGATCCAGAAGATTTTTAAATGGTTCTTCACCACTGTGAGATAAGGCCAAATTCAACATTTCTCCTTGTAGTGTCACAAATAACACCCAGAAAATGTATCCAAAAAACATAGGATAACACATTAATAGATTCTATCAAAGCACAAAGTTTGATCCAGATATAGGTGATTCAGAATGCTTATAGTTCCAGAGGTTCAGGAAAAACAGGTACTTTAAAGTATTAAATAAGGTTAGTTTGTTGATTGAGTAATGTGCTCACTGATTTGAAATATCTTCAACATTTACGGAGGTAGATCCCGAAGAAAACCGCCATTATGTAAATATTATTTTTGGTGAACAGCTACTGAACTAATAATGATATGTATGCAATTCCAAATGCTAATGGTTGGTTTTCATGGTCAAAGAATCCAATAATGTGGGTGAAATAAATTTAAGAATATTACTTTTAGGCACAATAACATTATGTGAGAAATAAGCATAGGTTCAAATGATAATGGTCGGTTTTCACAATGAAGAGAAACTGAGCTTCCTTGACAGAGGTCTGCGCTCTCCCAGTGCTTTCTAGTTCTGTATATATTGTAAATTATCGACATTTTCTCAATGATAATGTGGTTGATATAAAGCTTGTCTGGTACTTGTTATGAAGCACTGAATACATTAGCTACTACAAACAACTATTAGATTTTTTCATACCCTTGGAGAGAAGCTCCAGGTCTTGGGGTTCCTGGAGTTGTAGGTTGCCCTCACTGTGTGAATATTGCTTAAAACCTGAAATGCAAGTAAAGCTGATGTTTAAATATGTGGGATTGAATTTAAAAAATGGAGGTGAAAGGTAAAATGTAATCTCATTAAATAATCTGTAAAAATGACACTACCATTCAAAGTTTGGGGCCACCCCAGATTTTTTACTGGCCAATTTTTCAAACAGGCCATTTTTTTCATGCAAAGAAAAAAAAAAACAATATTCATATGTGAGGAAGGGATATTTCAATACACAATAAAAATTTTAAATTGGCAAATAAGTGTACATCACTCTCACCTTTTTGTATCAGTGGAAAAACAGTTTGTGACAACCATTGACTGTTCTGAGAAAAAGTGAAACTTCAAGTGAGCTATTGAAGTGTTTGTGAACTGTTTGAAGTGCATTGCCAAACACATACATTGACTCATTATTGCTCAGGATGCCCACAATTTGTTCAGTGATTAAAGCAAAAGGAGAGTATTTTGATGAAGCAAAAGTGTGGGTTTATTTGGACAAAAGTTGGCGTTATCATTTTTTTAAATGATATAATTAATAAATCTTACAAGTACTTACATAAAAATTGTTTTTCTTTTTCTTTGCATAAAAAAATGGCCAGTTTGACACACACACGCATATATTATATATATAAAATGGCCAGTTTGACACATATATATTACAAAAAATCTGGGGTGGCCCCAAACTTTTGACTGGTGCTGTATATTGGCATGTTTACACAATACATCAATGAGAAATACTGTACCTGAGTTCCATCAAAGGCACAGAGATGAATGTGTCTGCTGAGAACCTGAACACCGACCCCAGGAGGAGGAATCATGTTACAGCTCCAAAGAGTGAAACAGACATTCATTCTGACATGCCGAGCACGAACCTGCACAACAGGACAGAAAAGCACAGTGGAGTGAGTGCTTAACTGATGTATGAACAGTTTAGCTTTCAAGACAGCGGCTGTTTATACCACAGAAAATAATATTAACATCATTTGTGCGTGACATGTCACCCACAGAGGGTTCGACTCACCCTGCCAGTGTCTGGGTCCAGGAAAAGGTCTTTAAAGGAGAGCTGTGATTCACTGAGTTCAGGCTGAACATAATGACTTCCTCTATATGTTTCACCTAGAAAAAGTTAATAATTCATTTTGCGCCTTCTTTCTTCAGTTACCCTATAGATTTCTCCTTGGAATCTGCAGTTAAACACTTGTGAAAACAGCAACTCCTCAAACAAATCTGACCTCTGAGCTATACATCACCCAAACCCACTAGCACAGAAATGTATGTATAGAAGTGAATCGGTACCTTTCATACACCAACAAAATGACACACTGTTGATATTGGCAGGGCTAAGTGTATTTGTATTGTCATCATTCAAAAGTGATGGAGTCCAGCTGTAAACAGCATCTACCCACACAACTCTACTGCCTACTTGACAATGAAATTTTATTCCTATATAATTACATGATGTATGTGTACGTGCACACGATGGCAGAAGAGTTCCTAATTACCTTCCATCAGTAGTTTATTGAGAGTTGATGGTCTGAATCCTGAAGGTATTGCCCCCATGGCAGAGAGCACATCTGTTGCATCAATCTGTTACAAACAGTGAAAACCATGAATATATACAAGTTAAACTGAACATTCACTCACAGGAAAGTTGTAAATATACAGTTTCATTAGCTGCGCAGGTAGAGTGTTTACCTCAGACAAAGCCTTTCTCACTGTAGACCAGTTGGAATGTGAAGCACTGCTGCCAAAGACAAGTTACTTTCATTATTATATGAAGAATCTATATAAATGGTCACTGGTGGATTCTCTCTTATTCCCTTTTATTTTAACAGTTCTGCTCATTCAGCAGATCCTTAAGAAAACAAAATATTGATCCAAGAGTTGAACCCAAATTTTCTTAAATCAATATATATTAAATTAAAATGCCATGTAAAATTTTAAAAAGATAAAAAAAATTAAACCTGTCTTGGTATTTGTTCTCAGTCACTTCATCATCTTGCTGTTCCTCCTCTTCTGACTCAGCACCTTTATCTTCATCTTCCTCATCTTTCTCCTCCTTTTCATCACTACCGTCTTCATCCTCATCATGATCATCGTCACTGATGCCTGAGCCAACCTGAAATTGTATTGGGGTTTTGTTGGAGATAACAATTTTATATTTGACAATTGCATTTCAATATTTGTATTTTCAACCTTTAATTATATGTTTTAAATTGTTTAAATTATTGCATTCTTCTATAAGTGTCTTATAGAAGAATGCAATGCAGTGCTTAGCTGCTATTGTACCTTCAGGAAGGTTTTTGGAACTACTCCTCTGTTGCCTTTAGTGTCCTGAGCCAGCCACCATCCATCAGATGTTTTTCTGATAATCCTCACCACCTCCCCCTTCTGGAATCAAATGGCAAAATTCACTCATGTGTTGCATAAATTGTGCATCAAAAAGACCTTTTGAAAGATATTATTCACAATTAAATTATGAAAAACTTAGTAAACAGTTGTGTAGATTTGTTCAAAACTGCAAAAAATATTCCTGGCCTTAAAATCTGAACCTAACTTCCTCCAGCGAGACATTCCTATAGCTCACCTGGTAAGGCCTGGGCCCATTGCCACATGTCTCATGCCCCACCCTCTCCACCCCCATCCAATGCCTCTCCTATCTATCTCTGCACTAGCCATCAAAATAAAGCAGAAAATGACAGATAGACCGTACTTCACCTGAACAGAAAGATCTCCTTCCTGTTCTCCTTTAAAATCACTGAGGATAGTGTAGATACGGGGGTCTGACTGAGAGGGCGGTTTCACAGCTCGCTTCTCATCATCTGCATCATTATCAACATCATCACTGCTGTCTTCATCTTCCTCATCGTCATCCCCCTCTTCCCCCTCAGTATCTTCTTTTGACTCATCACTGTACAGAGAATTAGATACAAGACAAAGTCTGCATATCAGATAAAATCAGATAAGATGTCAGAACTATTAAACACAGATGACATAAACTATCTTTAAGCTTTATGTCCCTGTAGCAAAATAAATAAGCTGTTGACCCTGTTGTATTGCTGCTCGGTCCTGGTGGTGAAAGCTCAAGAAAGAGGGTGTTCAGATGTTCTATGATGTTCTGTAGTTTTCTCTCCTCCTCCTGTTTCCTCTGATCATAGTTCCCCACAGGAGCCAACTCATCAGCCTGACAGTGACAAACATGAAACTGCAACTTTAGTGCATTCACTGTAAGAATCAATATTAACACAGCAAAACTTTATACAGTATAGCAGTGTTTCAGGCCAGTGAAAGTACATGGTCATTACTGTTATTATTCTACGACTTCTTATATATCAGACTTTCATTGTTGCCTGAATTATTTTGTGACACATTTAATTAATTTTAGCAGAAAAAAAACAATCCTTTGAAGACAATTTAGTTTCCTACAGTGCTGCACAAACCTTAGTCAGTTTGTTCAGTGTCCTTAATGTCTTCTCTGACAAGATCTGCAGTTCTTGACATCTGTTTGGAATGGACAAATGTAAATGACGATAATCATCAGTATTTTACAAAAACAAACAGTGAAAAGTCATGGTTAAAATACAACACTATGAAGGAGAAAGGGGCTACAGGGGTAACAAAGCAAAACTGAGCTGGAGGAGTTTGGAGTTGTTTACCTCTGTAACAGTTCCTCAGTGGATCCATTCTGAGCCTGCACATCTTTCACCAGTCTGTCAGCCTGGGAAAAAAAGAGTAGCAGCAGAGTAATTAATGAACAGTTGTTTCCCACAAATAAACTCGTGATTCAACATATAGTTCACATATTTGAACAATACACATTTTCTTAAAACTTAAACGTTAGTGAAATGGCACCTCTGTGTTCCTAACACAATTTGACTAAATCGTTGTTAAACAGGTTTTCAACCTCAGATGTCACTTAACAAAACACCTTATCCAGTGATGAGGAGATTTAATCAAGACTTTTCAAACTCTGCCCATTTGACGTTAAGGTCCATTTGATTTTGATTACTTAAGCGCTAGCAAAATGTGATGTAAAACTGTTTCTTTAGTGGTCAGAAAAATGTATCAGGACTTTTTTAAAAATTGTGCCATTTCATTTTTTAATGTGATTAAGTAAGAGAAACAGTAAACAGGAAATAAAAGCTTTTCTTTATAGAAATGACAGGCTGACCAATAAAAACCGATAGTAGTAACAAAATGCCACTTGCAACATACAGTACAGACGCATTATTTTCCTTGATAGAAATAGGAATGACCACATTCATACATTTGAGTGTGACATCAAAAAGTCTACTGTGCTAATGCTAAATCAGGAAAACACTACGCCCGTGATGGGCAGTTATGGTTATTTACGCTAGTATGACACACCGCCTGAAACTGTAATTAATAATATAAAGCTAATAGCATGTCGTCACAGCTTTAACCTGACAGTTAAATCTGATGGTCGGTCACTGGTCTCGTTGCAGCAGCTAGCTAAGCCACATAAGATTTAAAAGCATGTACGTACAACTAGGCATTCGGTTATGTGCTGTAGCTAACAAGCTAGAATAAACATCAACGAATTCGGGCATAATTTTAACATACCTTCTTCTTAAGCTCTTCCACCTCTCTCTGGGCAAGTTGCAAAGGTCCTTTTCTTTTTGGTGGCATTTATTCCCTTTTCGTGAAGCATAGTCTATACATATGCACTTCAGCTAGCTAGCGAACAGCCCACTGGTCGCTTAGCAACAGCGTTCTCCTCTCTTCTTCTGTCCTGAGAACCGCCTCGGAACCACATCGGTATTGAACGGAGTAACTGCGCCATCTGCTGGACCATGTGAATGTAGAGATGATCTGCTCGTGGAATCTCGATGGTCAAATGTCAAACTGGGTCGCCTATTATTACTTTATTCATATTTGTACATTTTCTTCTTTGTGTTCGTTTTGGTGTTCATTCTATAGACAATTTTGTAGATTGTTATTATGTCATTTTGTTTATTATTGTGGTCATGCTGTGACTTATTTCAACAGCTTTTGCTTTATTGCTATTTGAGGCTGATTTGGTTACGTTAATTTTTGTTTATTACTTTATGTATCTTAGTTTGTTTGTTTGAGTGTTTTGACAGTTTGATTTAATGTCATAAACCTGCAGGGTTTGCTTACATGTAGTGAAGATTAAACTTTTTACTTACAGGTCTGTTTGACTTTACATTTAAGGAGTAAATGCCATGATGCGTATGTGTATTCATTTATAGTTTAGTTGGCGATATGGAAATATATGATGATTATGTTTGTTTGTTTTTTTTTTTTTTTTACATTTATTTTTTGAATCTGGCTCAAAAACCATTTGACTACTGCCAGCATACGTAATGCTACTAGTAGTGACAATGCACATCTCTAAGGCAAAATACTACTTTATGTAGAAATATTTTTTGGAAGGTGGGTTGAAAATATACTTGCAACACATTAGTTTACGATAACTAATTGATACATGTTCTTAATATATATTCAGGTCTGAGTTGTGTAGGTGTCTCCATGGTGACCTACAGACGGAGTCTTCTGCTTGTTGTCAAACGTGTTGCCTTTCTGTACTACTGGAAAACTTCCTTTCTTTCCACTGGGATAAAGGGAAACTGGTGCTGTGAAAGAGGTTTTCCATTTTAACCGATAAATAAACTGTATAATTTATCTTGGTTCTATCAAAATATTTTTTTTTCTTTTCTAAGACTAATAAAGGCTGGCTCTGCGCGCCTGTTTGATTCTGAATTTTTTATAAATTCGGACGTTTTCACTGGAACTTGAACGAAACAAATACACACTCTCCATTCACGTCTTCAGTGTCGAGTGACTCCTGTGTCATGGCTGCTCCCATCGCCCTCCTCCAGGGGGCAGCAGAGGACCGGGGCTTGAATTCTGCAAACATATCTTGAAAGGCGACCCCTGAGGGGAGAAGATTTTGAAAAGCAAAAGTCTTGCGGCTGTGATAGCGACGTGGACGGAGGGGTCGATCTCCGGGGCCTGGCTGACCGTCCTCCGTCTGGACGTGGACCGACAGGAGGACACCCGCGGAGCTGCGTAATGGGTCAAACAGACCTTTGGTCGACTTGACCTGATCATTAACTCCTCGGCGATGCTTCGTCATTCTGGAAAAGGAGAGAGCAGCTCGAGGGATGTTTCTGCTCAGGTGCGATAAGTAATAATAATAAACGTGTTTTGATGTTTCCTTGTGGAAATGCATTTTATTGGGTTTTGGGGTTTATTTACAGTCCGTGTTGTAATCTTATCAGCTGTGAAAATATGAGTTTGATCAGTAATGCCAGTTCTGAGAAATCCACATAACAAGCCCTTTCGAATTTTTGCAACTTATGACATCATGAATGACACCAATTATTGTCAAACTAAATGCACTAGTCCCGCCCCAGGATCGAGTAGAATTTTAAATTTGGTGCACTATTTACATTTTAGAACGTCACAGGTAGGAGTCAATCATCCATCCATATGTAACCTAAAACTATCCATGCCCCTTGGTGCCAACTGCCAGTATTCATTTATGTATCTATTTTACAAAACTGCCTGGAAAAGTACATTACTGTATATTTACAGTAGCCTTGTGTCAGAATATGATCCCAGGTCACCTTAGGAATGACCTCTGATTCAACCAATCTGTGCAGTTTCTGATGATAAGCGGGTGGAAACATCTTTCAGTGAAATCAGACTGTGTGGTGTGTTAGTAAGAGGCCCTCAAAAAAAGCAAAGAAAAATCACCACACTTTTAAGGTGTAGCTAATTTTAACCACATTATGATGAAATGTCCAAGCAAGAAATGCTTCACATTCTATAAGATCACAGATATTTGTGGTCTTGCCAAGTTTAAAATGGAAACTTCTCACAAGAGCAGACAATCAGACTTTTTCTGCTTTGTACAATGCATTTGCCCACTAAAATGTGTTGTTGAATAGGGCAATCTATTCATTTTACATTGTACCAAGATACCAGACAGAATAAGGCAATGTAATTTGAAAACTTCTTTGCCCATTTATTGTGTTTTAAATGCTTTCTCACATATTTTTTTTTTCAGGGTTAAATTTCCACATTGATCACCAACACAGTAGGTCCCCTCATCATAGCCACGTATTTTGCCCCTCTTCTTCAGAAAGGTGGAGGTAGTTTCGAGCAACAGCCTGCAGAAAAACTGAAGCAGCACAGTGGCATCTTTGTCAACATTACTGCCAAAGTCAGATCCGTTGGTGACAACGGTACGTAAAAGCACAGATAGTATAGCATCAAGATAATTTCTGTAGAAGTCTGCCCATCAAAGTTGAACCACTATCTGTTAAGACAGTGTTTCCCAAAGTTTTCTCTTTTTTTGAGGAACTGAATTTGTTCATGGATCCTGAACATTAAAACTGATTATTTTCATAATACTTCAAGGCTTGTGATATTATTTTAAACCATATTGGATGAATCAATAATTTGAATGATGTTACTGAAATTGTATGTATAACTGCAAAATTTTAGGTGTATTTTGTTTTATTGTTTTAGCAGATTACAATGACCATAAACATGTATTTCTCAATCACAACAGAACCAGAATACATAATAAATAAGTGTTATTTCCCTTTGCATTTCATGTTTTGAACTATTTGGGACAGAAAATGTAAGATCTGTTGAATTAAACCAGTTTTCAGTCAGCACATGTCAATACTGTTTGAGCTGCTTTTTGCCACAGGACTGGATGTCACACTGAATATGGATTTTTGCCTGTTGAAGCAATTTAATTCTGATTTTGATATGTTTGCTCTTTGCATATATTTTCTGTATTTTCATACAAAAATAACAAACTAAAAGGTCGAAATTTGCAGTGTTTACCCCATTCTGGTATTAAGCATAAATTTAATTCATTTATATTTCATTCATTTCATTCAAGACAATGAACCCAAGGTGCCTAAACCTTTGCACAGCACTGTAATTCTAACACAAGATAATTACATTCAGGCAAAGGCAACAGACTCTAGCCTCATCAGGAAAACCAAAAGAAAGTTATAGGTATAATCATCAAAAACATTATTTTTGCTGGAACTTCTTTAAATGTGTGAAATGCAAATTTATTTAACCAGCTACATAAAGTTTCCTGTGAACTGTGGGTCCCTACCCAGTCTTTGGGAATTGAAGTACTAAGAATATTCACATCAGATCTTTCAATTTTCCTTTATACACACATCTTGTAGACAGTACTACACTGCCACCATACATCAACTGAATAATATGAAACGAAGTTAGAGCATTAAATAATTACACTCTCGAGCATAAATCATGTCATCTCCTGGTGTTTCTGTGCTAGTTACTATAGTTAGATTGTAAACCGTGATTCTGGCAAGTTCCTTGTTTGTTCCCTTCCTCCAGGTCTTGGTGGTTGGTACAGCTACAGGATGTCTAAAGCAGCACTCAACATGGCGACCAGGAACTGGGCCGCAGTCGACCAAAGGTAACTTTGTCATTTTAAACTAATTATTACTCTACACAAGACACTGCTATTACAAACCCATGTCTATTGTAAGCATTGAAATGATTCCTTTTTGTGTTTAATTTTTCCCAGGTGGTGTGTGTGTGTCTTTGCACCCAGGAACTATCAACACAGATCTCTCCAAGCCTTCACACAAGAATGTACCAGGACAAGCTGTTTAGTGCTGAATACTGAATAGTCAGTTGTCTCCCAACAGTGGCCTGATTCTTCCCCCACTGAGGTCACTAGGTTAAATTAGTAATGATTTATTTAACATATGGCACAAAAAACCCTAAATATTGTTTATTTCAGTGTGGGATTTTGCAGTTCATAACACATGAGACCATTATATTTTTCTAACTGTTTTGGGACATCTCCCTCAGGGCAGAAAAGCATTATTTTTTTTTTTACCAGAAGATGGGAGAAATTCAAAACTCAATTAATCCCATACCTTCTTTAATCAAGGATAGATTTTTTGCTCTTGAAAAATGCCGGATAGAAAGGGTAAATATAGCAAAATCTCTGTCATATAAGAAATGATGTAAGTGCATAATACACTGTAATTAAAAATGCAAATTTACAGCCAACACCTCGTGCAACTTATTATCAGTACAAGAGATAAAAATAGCTAATATCTTACAGCACTGTACCGTATATCTGTGCTGCGATGGTCACCTATGGTGTTATGGAAATGACAACGTGTGCATAATTTTGTCTATGAATATCTGGGTTTACAGTTTAAACAGTTTAGGTGCAGCACTGAAGCCATTTTGAGTAACACCTAAACACTGTGAAATCAATGTGAAGAACACTAAAACTAAATAACTTTCTTGAGCTCTAATAATGTCTCATAATATGTTATTTGAATGTTATTTTTTTATGACCAGGTCTAGCTTTTACAAACGTCTCTACATATGGTTTGTATAGATGCAGTATGAGCAGAATTATGCCCCAAATTATGTGTGATTATTATTTAAAAAGAAATAGCCATGCCCCTTAGTAAACCCCTGCAACATAATACAGTAAGTATTATCTGTGCTACTAATTAAAATAAATACTCACATTGCTGTAGATACTGTATTAAAGCAGGTACTGTTCTATTACTGTAGGTCAGTGGTTGGCAACATTTACAACCTAAAGAACCATTTTTGGACAGAAAGTAAAAAACAAGTGTCTAGAGCCACAATTAATATTCAAACCCTTTAAGTACCACATGGTATGTGATGCATATTTTAGCTGGCAACATGTTGACACCAATTTACTTTTTATTTCATTATTTTTGTTCATTATGCATATTATTTGGACAGGTTTTTGTTTGTTTTTGTTCATTTCTTTAATTATTGTATTCCTTTTTATTAATTTTGGTTCATTCTCAAATTATTTTTTGTGATTTTTTGTTGATTTTCATCGATTATTTTGCTCATTATTTTATTTATGTATGCTTACACTGTTGGTTATATTCATTTGACGATTATCTTAATTTTTTATACATTTTCATTGAGTTGATTCATTTTATTTATTTTTGTGAATTCCTTGCACATTTTGTTGATTATTTTGCTCAGGTTTGTTTTAATCAAAAATAAAGTTTTTTCCCAATTGTGTTAATAATTTTTTATTTCTGTTAAATTAATTTATCGTTCATTTTTTGATGATTTTGTAGATCATTTTAATCTGTTTTGTCTTCATTTTTATTCATTATATAGTTCAATTTGTCTTCTTTTTTGAATTTTGTGCTTTTGTTCATTTTGAATTATTACATAGTGTTACGTCCCTCCCTGGACAAAGCCACAGGAGCCACTCAGGAGGGGTCAAAGAGCCACGTTGCAGACCCCTAGTGCAGGCAGTGTGTTTTTTTTACACACAGGAATTAGTATGTTAATGAGGCTGACAATATGCAATAAACAAAATGAAATTCAGCCTGTCAAATACAAAAAGCATGACAGCATAATATGGAACAAGTATTTAATCCTTTCATGCATTAATTATTAAAAAACTGGGGATATGCCTCATGATACTTCCAATCTATAACTTCAGTTTAGTGAAATACAGATGTATGTTCATTTTGCTCAATTTTCTTCAGATATTGTTAAATTTTTCTTCATTTTTTGATTGTTTTGTTATTTTTTTCTTCTAATTTTTATCCTTTTCTTGACTGGTTTGTTCATTTTAATTCTTATTTTGCTCGTTTTTCTTCCCATTTTGTTCATTTTTTCTTTATTTTTTGATTGCTTTGTTCATATTTCTTCTGATTTTGTTCAATTGTATTCATTTTCCTCACCATTTTGTACCGTTTACCTCTTATGTCGTTAATTTTTCCTGGTTATTTTTGCTTTTTGTAACGCCTACTAATTTAATGTCACCTCGTCCTGGGTTAAACATGGACCTGAAAATGTCTATAATAAATAAATAAATTATAACGATGCTGAGCTTTTGTGGCAATCTCGTGTTTCTGTAGTTCATCGTCTTGACTGATATATAGACTGACGCACATCACGCGTGGAGAGGACTGCGGGGAATGAGGATGACAGCAAGAGCGATAAATAAAGCGCTCACAGCTGCACAGACACTACACACTTTGTTCCACGTCGCAGCGTGAGACGGTGGCGCTTCGTTTGTGTAGTGTAGGCGACAGAAGACGAACATTTTAACGAGCTTTGTGTTCAAGTGTAACATTACAAAGCGTGATTTTACTGCAGAGAAAAACCGGTCGGAGGAGGTGAACGGGTTCGGCCTCAGTCGAAGGAGCCGCTGTGACGTAGAGTCCACGGACACACACACACCGGCTGCCGCTGCGCCTGCCAGGACCTAATGTGGGGAAATGACCGAGAGTGACCTCAAAGAAGACGTTATATTCTAGTGGCCGGACGCACCTACATTTACACTACAATACAGCAACGATGTGCGTCAGGTTTTAGCTTGAAATTTTAGAGAACGTAACAGAAAAGCGTTGGTTCGGCCGCCAGCTAATCGAGTGACTGATTCACACCAGCTGCCAAACGGGCTAACATTAGCGAGCTAAGCTAAAGACGCCCGGTTTCTCATTCCGTTTTTCTTCAGATGCTAAGCTAGGCTAGGCTAGGCTAGCTGCTGCCATGGATAAAGCCAAGTCAATGATGGACAAGAAAGGAGCCTCGGGACCCTTTCATGTCAACAACGGACAGAGTCAGAGGGGGTTTCACAGTCCCGTCGTTGTGGCGGCTAACGGCGGTTGTTGCAGCGGCAATGCATTCGGCTCCAGCACCGGACCCAACAACAGCAGCACGTTTGAAAACATGCATCACCTGCACCGAGGAGACGATGCGGAGTGCAACGGCTCCCCGGCCAAGAGGTGCAAGCTACGGCGGAGGACGGAGTCTGTACGAAGGAACAGACCCCGTAAGTGACAACCACTTTTGGAGACAGAGTACAATAATTGGCTTTTTAAATGAAGCAATACAGTCTGTAATAATGTTGAGGCAGTGGGAGCAGAAATGTGATTCATTTACAGTAAACCGGCTGCAGTCCTCTGCTGTGCAACACTGGGGTTTGCTTGCTTTGCACAACCGTGGCGTGTTGCAATGAGAGCAACAACCCTCGACCGAGTCTCCTTTTACCGCTGTAGAATAAATGAGTGTACGTTTTTACAATACTGTTATCAGATCTCAGGCCTTCACCGTTTCTCTGTCGGTCACATAAAGTGAAGTGTTTTGTGTCTCAAGCCGAGGCGTCCAGTCTTGAAGTGCTGCCGTCGTCAGGGAGACCCCTTTTGTTTTTATGAACCCTTGGTTCCATTTGGTGCATCGTGATTGGTGGATACCAGGTGGTGAAAAAGCTCCTGATAAGTGGGCTTGGCCTGCCTCAGCCAATCAACACACGATGTCTGTCTCCATGAGGCAGGATGAAAGGCCGGGACCCCGCCCCCTTATTTACTGACTAGTTCGGATGATGCGAGTGGAGATCATGTAGAAAAATTTAACCTGCAAGTTTAAGGGCAGAATGAGTTAAAGTGTAATTTCTTCGCTGTGTGGAGCCTGCTCTAATCCAGACGACTGATAGAGGGCTTTTTAAATTAGGATTATCCTAGATATTTTAATTTCACTTTTGTTTTTTTTTTCACCCACCTGTCAGCTGATTGTTGCCTCATCATGAAGCTTATAAGTGAAAAGAAACCTGGTAAGTGTGAGATGCCTGTTGTTGTTTGGAGCAGATGAAAACATCCTACTATCTGGCATATGTCCCCTTCTTTGCTCAGCTAACAAATTAGTCTTGTATTGAGAATGAAGACGTTTACTCTCTTAGTGTTCACTGTTTTGGGTGATTGCAGGGAATGTGAACTATAGATCTTTTTTTGTTGGTTTTTCAGTCTGAAGCCTAGCATGTTGTCACTGAGACTGGATGTCGTGGTAAAACTTGTATCACTCCATGGTAATAATGGCAGAGACAAGCTGCTCATTCAGGGGCTTTGTTGCTAAAGCAGATAATCCACATTCCTGCACTGCATGTAAAAGTTATATGACATGATTTTAGGTTTCTGCTGTCAAGGAAATCCTAGCCGTCACATGTTAGTCTACATGTTGTGATCTATGTTAAAGTAAAACTGACAGTTCATTAGTTCCAATGTAATTTGTCATCTCTTGGACAATTACAGTATATATACACATTTAAGAATATGTTTGAAAGATGTTCACTGAAGCTGCACAAGAGAGGTTGTGAATATTTTAAATGCTGTCTATTTTATTTCAATTTAACAGGAAAGATGTGTGCTTTCTTTAGTTTATGAAATGATGAAATAAATGTTCAACAAGAGATAACACGGAATTGCATTGTGCATAGAGGTACATGGACTTCTTTTGCATGGACATGCATGTTGCCAGCATAGACGGTATACTGTAGACAGCATGTGCTCAGGATTGTCAAAACCACATATTTGATGTTACCAGCCACAAATTAAAACATTTCATGGAGAACACTGAGGACAAATAAGTGACCAGGGTGAGAGTTTTGCCTGGATTACATAATTTAATGGATATCATATCTGCAAACTTTGAAATGTCCAGTAAGTTTGCTTTATGACTGAGTTATCATTGGAAAGAGACCAACTGTAACTTGGATAACCCTCAATGCTTTTCTGTCCCCAGGCCAATCCTGGAATGTCTTCCCCTCAGGGATGTGTCCTCGTCTTTGTAGTGAGCAATAGGAGCTTTCTCATGAATTGAATTCTCATGGGCGACATCCTTTGTTTACAACAGTTTTTACATGGAACAGAAATGGACTAACCACCACTGTTCAGCTCCGTCACAACACACTACAAAACAGAAAATAATTTACCTTATTTCTTAATAAAAAGGACTGCAACAACTTTTCAAGTAAATACTGCATTTTCACATATCAGGGACTTTTGCATGAATTTGGGGGAAATCAGCAGTATTGCAAGCTCATGAATGAAAGCAGGAAGTAGGATTTCCATTATTTAGACTATGCATTGTATTTTGTGGACAGTTATTTGGTGTTAAGACTTGTGCTATATTAAATGTTGTAGCTTGAATACACAAAATACATTTTATTTCTTTTCTCAGGGAATTCTTATCTAACTTAGCAACGATGGAAGGATGAGAAACTCTCTTCATTGTCACCAGTTTTATGCTCAAAGTATTGTTGCAAAAATGATCTAATGCTGCATATTTGTCCATGTATCAGTGAAACAAGCATTATGGAAGAAGGTGTGCAACCACAGCCTTGACTGTGTGGAGTTATCTAAAGTAAAATACAGGCCTTGGCACAATTAAATGTTTCCAACAAAGCATATCTGGAACATGAGAAACAAAAATGAAGTTGAAATAAATCTTAAGTATCACGAAACAGTATTAGTAGTTTTACTATTATTCAACAATATAAGCTATTTCATACTCGGTGTAGGTAGCAGCAGTTGCAATAAGGGAAATCATTTACATAAATCATCGAATATGCATGTTTCCAAGGTCAGCAGTAGTTCTTGTCTGTTTTTGAGGAAATGAGATGTTCAAAGTTTTGCCTCATTTTGTTAATATGTAATATTAATTTAGTAATATGCAGAAAGTTAGGACTGAAAATATTTACCTGTAGTGTCGAAGGTAGAATTCTTTGTGGCTGAAGTCAAGAGGAAGATTGAACTGGTCTGAGATGTTTTTGATTGGCAATAAATCTTCTGGAAGCAAACTGGAAGAAAAACACCTATTATAAGATACTTATTCAGTATCTTGATTTTTTTTTTTAATGTAACAAACATAAAAGACAATTCAAGTTGAGTTTGTTGCAGCCTGGGTGTGTTAAATTGGTAACAGAATAACTTCCATATAAAGATTGAGGTTTGTCCAGAAGGTTCAGGACAAGTCAATGTATTACCAGTGCCTGTGTTACTGGATTATGAACAGGTTGTTCTCACAAGTTTCAATTGGGTGTAGGTGATTTGCGGTCTGTGTTTCAATTGATTGTTTAGTCTGTTCTGTGACACACCCGGAGATTCTTTGAAAATCCTCCTGCTACCTGAAACTGTGCAGAAACTAACATCTGTTTAGAATTTAAAAGAATTCAAAAACAGCTTACATCAGATACTTGACAGTCTGTATACTAAAAGTATCAGCAATACTGGCAGTAAATGGGATACTTGTAGCATAGATTTGCAGAATAGTTTTGGTAGCTTAAGTATGTCAAGTCTTAACTCTGTCAAGGAGGTTATGTGATCACATGCAGTTTTGTTTGTCTGTCTGGACAGAATCCGATGCCTTAAATTTCAACATTGCGTGTGTTTTGCGCTGTCTGATTGTGCTGAACTACAAATCAATATTATGTATTTACATATTTATGATATCAGTATTTTTGTTCGACTTGCAGTGGTTAAATAATAATAAAAGATATACACTGAAGACAAAACCCACTGAATGTTATGCTCTGTAAAATATTATTGTAGTAAATCTATATACTGTAGTAACACCACATTCAGCTGTCTATGTGTTTGCCTCTCATCATTAATGTGTTCTGTGCCAGCACTGTTCTTGAACAATGTAGAAATACACAGAGAATAAGCACCCCACTGAAAAATGAGATCAAAGGTTAAGCAATAGGAAGTTTAATAGAAACTGCTGCCACTGATAATCCCTGAGGTCATATTTGAAAAATATACATGTTGTGGAACTGTAGTATACTTACAAAGCCACACTTAGTGTAAACATACACATGTTGTGGTTCTGCAGCAGCACATGGATGTCATCCAAGACGGTGGTGCTCAAGAGGTGCTTAAAAATGTTTCACCTACATGGACAGCACTCACTGCTTGACCTGTGTGTGGGTGTTTGCCTGGAGACATGGTTACTTATGAAGACAAGGCACAGTGTCTGAAAATCAGACATTTCTCTTACCTGAAGGATTTAAATGTCAGGCAGCATGTTTTTCAATACTGACAAGGAGTAGTAAGTTTGTTACTTTTCAGAGGCAGTGACTTCTTTTAGCTGTAAAGGAATGAAATGCTCTGATAAAGATACCATTTCCATTTATTTTAGCATACTGATTGAGAAAATTCATATGTTAATGTAGTGCATAAATAACAGAGAACTGCGGTCAGCTTACTCTCCTTCAAGTCATTGTGGTCACATTTCTTACCATCAGTGACAGTGATGTTGTAGGAAGGGCATCCAACGTAAAACTATGCCAGATCAAACATGCGAATCATTGGTATTTCACAGTGGGACCCCTGTGGGGAGCAGCCGAAAGGAGAAGAAGAAGAGTGACAGTGATGTTGTGTTGTTTTCCCTTGATTTGTGTATTTAATTTTCTGTTGGTATGTTCCACTGCTCAATGAAATGATAGTTTGTAAATACATTTAATGAATATCAGACTATTATATGGCCAAACAAATCATGCCTGTGGTTCACACACAGTCAATTGTAAGATTGATTATTGTTCGTTCGGAGTCAGCTCCACAGGTTACATAGAGAATATTTCTGTTATGGCAAACTCTATAAAAAGAATATTATAGCATTTCTCAATCATGATCCTATGCCGTGTAATTCTCTTTGCAGCTTTTCTGTGCTCATGTTGCTTAAGATTAAAATTAAGACCAACATGTAAGGAGCAAACTACTCAGTTTCTAAGTTTACACTTACTCGTGGTGATCTACCACAGTCATTGATGCTAGATGAATTCCACGCTATGAATGAACATTTACCAGCACATCTCACAAAAGTTTGCCCTTGTAGTGGAGAAACAGATGTACTGAAGACACAACAAAAAGCTTTTTTTATTAAGCACATTTATCTTTTGACATGAACAGGCATCTTAACTTTCTTAATCTGTGTTCAAGCACTGAACTGTGGACAGGGAAGTTATTACACACCAGGGAGGTGTTTGCTTTCTGTTACTTTTTGTGCAATATCTGTGGATTTTTAGAAAAGGTTATTTCCTGTAAATAGAGAGAGACGTACTGTCATGGTTGAGACTGTAGAAATAAGGAAACGTGTATGATAATTTCTTAGAGTCAGAAGTGATGATCATTGATTATTTTGACAGTAACTTTTAGTTAATATCAGCCTTTTGTCAAGGGTTAGATGAAGTTTCCATTCTAATTTCCCACTCACTGCGCAGTGACAGTGATTATACAGTAAGTATCACATGGTCTAAACAACTAACAATTTGAGGAATTTCTTTCACATCAACATTGTGTGGAAAGACATATACTGTTGCTGCTTCCTCTTGTTTGTTAAATGCCACAATAAATACAAATCATTGAAATAAAATTTTTACATCTTTATTTTGTGCACATGCTGCTAGGGAGCATCTTTCTGACGCTGTGGAGGAAAATTTGATTGTCGGAGGAAAATATGACTATGTACCTTCACTGACATTGAACGGTGTTGTGAATTATTCCACAGAAAGCTTTTTGTTTTGTATGCTATTTGGTTGTCATTACACATATGGATTTTATTGATTTCTCTTCATCCATACACTGCCTGGCCAAAAAAAGTTGCCACCTGGATTTAACTAAGCAAATACAGTAAGAGCATTTCCACACACACAATTCGAAGGGAACTCAAGGGATTGGGACTGAACAGCTGTGTAGCCTCAAGAAAACCACTATTCAGTGAGGCTAACTGGGGAAAAAAGGCTTCAATTTGCTAGGGAGCATAAAGATTGGACTCTGGAGCAATGGAAGGTCATGTGGTCTGAGTCCAGATTTACCC
>JAQQAE010000853.1:0-14558 GCA_029823295.1 Pseudamia nigra
ATATTTATGCAACCAGGTTATTTTAAGTTTTTTATTTTTTATTTTTCCCCTTTAAAAGTTTCAGTTTGTTTTTCAATTGCGCTGTACAGGTTATAGGTCACATTAAAGGTGGAAAAAGTAGTGAATTTATTTATCTTAGTGTCAATTTTTTACATCACAAAAACCTGGCATTTGAACAGGGGTGTGTAGACTTTTGAGATCCACTGCAGTATATAAAATGTTGATTATGGAGACCATACACTAAGAAAATAAAATAGTTTATAATAATATAAGGAAATATACTATAAGGAAATATAATATAATATGGCCAGGACACTCCTGTGAAAGAGATTTTTAATCTCAATGTTGGGTGACATGGTGGTGCAGTGTCACAGTGGTAGCACTTCACAGCTTCACAGCTAGAAGGTCCTGGGTTCAATGCCAGGTTGCAGGACCCCTTTGTGTGGAGTTTGCATGTTCTCCCCGTATTGTTTTCATCAGTAACTAATATAATTTGTTTCAAAATGTGTAAAGACTTATGGTTTTACATGTAAATGAGAAGCACTTTCTTCTGCCTCTCTTCTCAGTTGTGGGACCTAGTTTCAGAAAAAAATGCATCACAGTCACAAAGATGGTCTGAACTGTTTCTTTCCATAATGACGGTTCGTAGAGCACCGTACTGTAGTTCTCGTTGCACTAACAGGGCTTCACACTCTTCCTTTGCACAACTGAAGGTCTAAACCTCACTAAGAACGTGAGAAATAGCAGAAATTAATCGTCATGAAGACACACATGTGACTTGAAACTGTTCCAGGAGAATTCCATGTGTGCAAAGCTGTCGTCAAAGCTAAATGTGTTGACATTGGACAATCTAACATATAAAACATTTTCTGAGTGGTTTAACACTTTTGTGTTTACTATATAATTCCATCCGTGTTCTTGCACAGTTCAGATGTCGTCAGTATTAATGTACAATGCTGAGGTGTGTGAAAACTTTTAATTGGCAGTTTAGTGGTTCTATAATAATACATAAATATAAGACTAAATACCTTACCATGAAGTACCATGAATTCTCACTCTCTCTGCATTTGATACAAAGAGGCATTAGCATAGGAACGCTAATGGCATTTGATTCCGGACTATAAACACGTTTGGCATTTTCACACTTGGATCTGCGGGGACCTGCTGGCTTTTAGACCCAGCTTCAAGTAGACACTGAGGATTCACAGGTTTTGGCACTTCCACGTCAGCTTCATTTTTCCGCCCCGGAGGTCTTTGCTCTATTTATTTCAGATGTGGTGTGAGTAAAATGTCCCTCAGCTGGACACTCACCTTTTCCAGCTCATCGCTGACCAGCCGTCCGTCCTGATTCACGTCCAGGTATTTGAACATGGTGTCCACCAGCGCTCTCTTCTTCTCCATGTCTCGCTGCTGGTTCTGCTCGCCGGCCTTTAGGACCTGAGGTTGCATATCCAGTAGCATGTTTTTCAGCCTGTTGTACTCTGACATGGTGCAGGCATTTCCTAGAGGGAAAGAAAAGACTTTTGATTGATCTTATTTACGAAAGCCTTTAGATTGGATTGGATTGGATTGGATTGGATTGTGTGTATTTGTGTGCTGAAAATGAGAGCAGACTCAAATGCATGCATGTTGTGTGAGCTTTGAGTGTTTACCTGTATGAAATCTAATCTTTATTTGCATACTTCCTACTGCAGGGGTCCAATTAATTACAAGAATACAAATGACAACAAAAAGTAATCATCCCTATTTACAGTAGATGTTCTCAAGCTCCCTTGCTGTGGGATTAAAGCTTCTATACCCGAATGTGAAACAATTATTTGCCTTTTCCTGATTTTGATGTTTTTGAACACTGGTCACACTTGTTTCAGAGCATAAAACACATTTCTGAGTAAACCCAAAATTTAGTTTTTAAATCATCCAGGTGTGATTACTACGAGCCCTTTGAATCAAGAAAACACTTACATAGAACTTGTCTGACAGAGTGGGTGTAAAAGACCCCAAAGTAACACATCACGTTGTGATCTAAAGAAATGCAAGATGAGAAACAAATTCTGCCTTTTTATGACAGTTTTAGCACTACTCCCCTCCACTCTACTCGACTCTTCTCAACTTGATTTTGTTCATTTTTCATAAATGAGTATAACGTTGGCAGGGTCCCCATAAGGCTGGCGTGCACTGGGGGATGTTAGAAACATGAACATGAACTATTTCAACAACAAACACGGGCATCCAGTCCTTTTCAATCAACACTGGGCAAAAATACTGTGTTTTTCCCCATCTGTGTGTTTCACTTTCTTTTTTCCCGTCTCTTTTCTCTCTTCCCTTCAGAGCAGCATCCAGCGCATCTGCTTTCTCTTTCCACCACCCACACAGAAATGGACTCTACATTAATGTCCCTATGACTGTCTATTTGATGGAAATGTTTAGACTTCTAGGTGATACTTTTATGATGTTTGTTGCTTTCTTCTTAATTTCACAGTACCTCTCTATTGAAGTCACTCCCTGGCCAATCAGTGGCCTGCAGTCCGGCGATGTCACATTTTCTACTCAAACCAGCCTGCTTGGAACCCCGGCCAAGTAGGTACTACAAACATACCAGGTAGCACCAGCTAATGGAAAACCCTAAAACTGAGTTAAGTGGAGATATTAGTGAAAAAGCCCCACAAGTCATTGATATCTGTCAGTGTGTAAAAGGCCATTTCTAAGGCTTTGGGACTCCAGTGAACCACGGTGAGAGACATTATCCACAAATGGAAGAAGCATAGAACAGTAGTGAAACTTCTCCGGAGTAGCCAGCTGACCAAAATTACCTCATCCAGGAGGCCAGAAAAGAACTGCCGGCCTCACTTGCATCAGTTAAGGTCAGTGTTCATGAATGAAAAATAAGAAAGAGACTGGGCAAAAGTTGCAAACCACTGCTGAACAATAGGCTCATCTTACATTAGCCAAAAAAACATGTTGACGATCCCCAGGACATTTTGGAAAATAGACAAAAAGTTGAACTTTTTGGAAGATATGTATCCTGTAAAACTGATGGTCTGAGACTTCTTTGCTGCTTTAGGACCTTGACGACTTGCAGTAATTGATGGAACCATGAATTTCGCTTTCTAACAGAAAAACCTGAAGGAAACTGTCTGTACGTCTATTCATGAGCTCGAGCTCAAGAGGAAGCTCCTCGAGCTCACTTGGCTTCTGCAGCAGGACAATGATACAAAACACATCAGCAAGTCCATCTCTGAATGGCTCAGGAGGTTTTTCACCTGCCCGGGTCTAGGTTGATATGCCGAGGCGTGACCTTAAACAGGTCATAAGTACGTGAAAACCCTCAAGTGTAGCTGAATGAAGACAATTCTTCAAAGAAGAGGGGGCCAAAATTCCTTCACAGTGATGAGAAAAATTCATTACTAGTCATCGCAGTTGTTGCCACCAGGGGTGGCACTAGTTAACACATTTAGGGGCAACTCGTTTTTCACATAGGGCCAGGTATGTTTGGAGAGTTTTCCTCCCTTAATCTTCAGCAATTACAATCATGCATCTATGTTTACTTTTTCAAGTTCCAAAACAGTTCATTCAACATGTTTGTGGTTTTTATTGTAATAACTTGTATATTTTTTCAACTGGAATTTCTTGATTTTTTCTGTGTTTGGGTAGATTAAAGTGAAAAAAATATTTATCAGATCACATAGCTGAAGGAAACACGGATATGGTAAACATTTTTTATGTTGTGTGTATATATATGGGTAAAAATAAAAAGTATGAAAAGAACGACCTACTCAGGTTCAGACTCCTAAGTATAAACTGTATTTTGTTTTTACTTGCGTTATCTTTGTCTATTATGATCATTTGTTTGATGATTTGAAAGGTTTAAGTGTGATAAATATAAAAAAAAAAATCTGAAGGAATCAGGGAGGGGGCAAATACTTTTTCACAGCACCGTGTGAGACCCAACTGCGTATCCTGTTGCCAATTCCCCATGAGGCTGAGCCTGATGCGGATGTGGAGGAAATTAGAAACTACAAATGAATCAAGCTGGCACTCGCCATCTATTCCTGCATGGTTAAAAAATCAATAGTTATGCAAAACATATCTGTCACCCACCGTGAGGGATCTCAGTGCTAATGGGGAGACTGGCACACAATAAGAACGAGGCACAGAGAGGCAGAAAAGCAGGTTTTTGTTTTCTATTCCCTTCCATCCCCCCAATGTTTTAGTCAACGTGAGCCTGAGAGACAGGATGCTGATGCGGAGCGGGGTGGAGTGAGCAGATGAAAGTCACAAGCATGGTGATGAGAGAAGAAAATATGAATAACATGCTCCCATGAATTAATCATTAGTTGGTGTCCCTGCCCGATCACAACAGAACAGGAGACCCCCCAGAGTGAGTACACGGCCGTGGATTTTCATCGCCTTATCCTGTCCAGCAACTCGACAACTATTACGGCTAATGAACATAAAACCAGAAGAGATGCTGAACTTCAGAGACATAAAAAATCTGTTTGATTCCAGAGGTGCAGCCAAAGCATGTGCGACTATCGCTGCAGCCAGGGTTCCGCTTGGCTACAGAGGAACCAAAAAATGCTGGTTATGTTCACGTTCACATTAAATTTGCACATAATTTCATGATTATGGATGAAAGAAAAAAGTCTCCCGGAGATGTCCCACTATGCCCCCAAAAATCTCAAGGTGACCTAGGTTTAAATAATGAAACCTCTGTGATTGAGTCTGTCCTCCAACCAAGAACAGTACATGCAATTGAATGGATTATGACCTAAAGTTAGTTAGTTTTAGAGTTTAGTGCCTTCTTGCCATAAAAGAAATAATTAATAAGGAGCCTGAGTCACGCCCATGTCCTCCCGCTGTGCTTGCAGGTCACGCGACCTGACTTAAAGAAATGACCTTACAGCCAATAGCAAGCAGCATTATTAAAATTAAGTGATACTTTCTGGACTTCCAGAGTTATCTTTTAAACTGGCAAACACAATATGTGTAGATGTTGACACCATTCAGCCAGAATCAGAAAATTGTCTGTTTCTCAGATAAAAGTTCAAGTCTTTTCAGTGTCGTCAAGTCTCCGGCCGCTTCACGGTTCTGGGATTCGAACCGGTGACTTTCCCATCAAAAACGGAGTTGAGTTTCCCATCCCTTTGGGTCACCACTGTCCCCGTTTTGAATATCATATAGCTGCCATTTTGGCCAAAGAAAAATACTCAAAAAAATGTCACTGTACCGTATTTTTGTGCACGTGTTCAACACTGTTTTCTGTTGAACCAACGTCATCTTTTACACTGCAATGGAAAATACTGACCGCAAGTCATTTACAGTATCATCCTTTGTTGCATATACAGTATTCGCCACCATTAGCTTGTAATCACAGCTTTTGCCGGCTAAAATTCAGAGACAAGACCTCAAATCAGAACTTGAGGGTCAAAATGTCTGGTTGCCTAAAATGCTCTCAGCCCATTTGAGCCATGAAATGACAAGTGGATCAGCAGCTGCTCCTCTCAGTGATGTCAGTCACACCAGGGTCGCTGAGGCCTCCCCGTCATCACAGTGGTGATGACTTTGGCACCAGCCAAAGGATATTTAATTTGGATGCACACTTAACAAAGCCTTCACAAAAAAATGATTTTTCTTCAACATTTGCACATGGAGGAGCACGCTGTGAAATTAAAAATGACCAAAATGGGAAATAAAAAGGCATGTGTAATTGTCAAAATGTGGTTCGTGTTCGTTTCTGCAACAAGGGAGAAATGGCAACATGCAATAGCTTATTAATAATGAGACTTGACATCATATCTGAGGAATAATGTTAGTAATACTCCACTTATCTTATGCTAATGTGTTCCACAAAACACAGATGTGGGAGAGGGGGTTGTGCGATCTCAAGATAGAATTAATCCTATGTGAATACGGCTTAAGTGCACATAATATGCTGGTCTATTATAAATTAAAACCAGAGGTGGCTCTCAAGTACATTTACTCCTTTCTATGCACTTGAGTTGCTTTTTTTTAAAAACAACTCTGTTGGCGTACTTTATACTCACATTTGGGATGAAAAAAATGTACTTTTACTCTCGTTACATTTGGCCACAGCTCAATGAGGAGGAATAAATAGCTTGTGGTTTAAAACAACTGATCAAAATGCAGGAAAATAAAATAAAATGAACAAAATAATCAAGTAAATGATAGAAACAAATACCCTCAGCAACAAAATGTGCACTAACAAAAAAAAATCACCAAATGAAGAAAAAACTAAAAAAAAAAAACTAACAAAATGAACACAAAGTGACAAAAAACCTCATAAACAACATAAACAAAATGAGCAAAAATAATCAAGTAAATTATTAAAATGAAAACTTTAAGCAACAAAATGTGCACAAACATAATAAAATTATGAATCAATATATAATAATAGATTCGTATTGATATGAACATAAAATAATAATAACAAAATACGCAAGAAAAAGAAAAAAATGACAAAAAAACCATCAAAATGTACAAAATAATCAACATAATAAACAACAAAGTAATCAGGTAAGTTAACAAAAAAAGAAGAAAATAAGGAACAATGCTGAACAAAAAGTGAAACAAAGAAAATTAACAAAATAAGCCAGAAAATGAACAAAATAAGCCAGAAAATCAACAAAAGTCGACAAAATAAGCATCAAAATTGAACAAAATATGAAGAAAAAAAAGCAACAAAAAGAAGAAAATTGACAAGATAACATCAAAATGTACAAAACAATTAACAAAACAAGCAACAATGATCAAAATAATCAGGTAAGTGAACAAAAAAGAACAAAATAATCAACAAAGTAATAAAAGAAATAAACACAAATTACCAAACCAGCTGTTTGAACACAATGCATTAAGCTGTAATTAAATTACTCACTAATCGGTAGTTTTTTTATGAGATACTCTTACTTTTACTCAACTACTTCTGCACGTGTCACTATAATTATAAAGTAACACAGCTTGTGTTTCCTCTGCCCACCGCTGACTCAAACTGACGACTGTACGTATGGTTCAAACATAAGTTTGTGTGAAATATAATTCCACGACCACACACACGCACGGACACACGCGTACGCCGTGCACCGACACTCCTTAACCCTGAAAATCCCGGTACTTATTCCGTACAGAGATCACACACCTCCACTCCACGCACACTGTGTACGTTTCTCCGCCTGCTGCCAGTCAAGTCAAGGTCTCCGCTAAATCCTCCCTTGTTCAATGTTATTCCTTCGAGGCGAATGGGGCGTGAGATGGTTCAGACATGAGGGATCATCACCTGGCTGTCATCCCTGTCCCTCTTCCCCAAGGACGGAAATAAATTAACACCCCCACGCTGATTTACGTCTCACTGTATATTCACCAAAGGATCCCTTTTGGTCAGACTTGTTTTGCCTTCACGGCTTTATACGGAGAGGAAAAAAAATATCGACCTAAAAATGTTGGTTTTTTTTTTTAAGTTCGACTTTAATTTAGTCATCTTGTGGCAGGCATATAATTACTGAACTGGTGAAGTGTGAATTCGTGCTTACTAAACAGGATTATCTGTGACTTGGCGCTAATGAAACTCTTAACAAATGCAGTGAAGTATGAGCTGTAATGGTTCTTAGCACATAATGACCATAACATAGTACATGGAGCAGCAAATAGTGAAAATTGTTCTTCGAGGTCCCATGTTGTGAAAATCTGTCATCTCTCTGTGGCATCAAATAAAGGCTGTGAAAATGTGAACTTCCTCAGTGCTGCCGGTCCTAAAATATTCATATGCAGATGGATAACAGGAAAAACTCTGATGATGTAATTTGTGACATCACGAGCAGAGGTGTTGAGCCCTTTTATGGGTGAATTATTCAAAAGCCCCTCCTTGAATCACCACTTTATCATGGTGGAGGGGTTTGTGTGGCTCAGTGATCCTAGGAGTTACGTTGTCGGGGGCAACGGTAGGGTCTCCCAAGGAAAATTGGTCCTAGATGACAGGTCAGACTAAGAGAGATCCAGAAAACCCTTATGACTACGCCTTCCTGTGGGCCCCCCACCTGCAAGAAGGGTCCGGTGCTGTGTCGTTTGGGTCCAACTGCAAGGAGGCCCTGGGGCAGACCCAGCTCACCCAGGTAGGACTGTGTGGGGATGCCTGGAGGTCCCCCCAGAGGAGCTGGAGAAGGAGGAAAGCCTGGGCTTCTCTGTTCAGGCTGCTGCCCCCGTGACCCTGACCAGGATGAGCGGAAGATGATGGATGGATGGATGGATGGATTATTTAAAAAAAAAAAAAAACTTGCGTTATGACATTTGAAGCTACGTGTTTAAAATGATGTCACCTGTTCAGGAAGGCAGAAATGGTCTGTTTAGTGAAATGCTGTCATAATTATGCTTTATTTACTAGGAGGTAATGTATTTTTAAAAAACAAAACAAACTATGAATCAACCACACAATTTTGTTTTTCTTCACTTTTTAAAGCCCTTTCTAGACTGTTTAGTTCATTTTTGTTCATTTTTCTTGTTTTTGCATCTATGTTGGTTCATTTACGTTCTTGATTGTTTTGTTCATTTTCTTTCTTTTTTGTTCTTTCCCTTGCAAATTCTGGATCATATCGTTTTTCTAATTTTGAGCAATTTTTCTTCTTTTTTCTTCTAGTTCATTTTGTTGATTTCTTTTTCTTCTTATTTTGATATTTTTCTTCTGATTTTATTCACTTTTTCTTCACTTTCCTTATTTTTCACTCTAATTTCCTTCACTTCCTTGATTGGTTTGCTCATTTTACTTGTTATGTTGTTCATTTTTCTTTTGTTTTTGTTCACTTTTATTAATTTCCTCTAGTATATGTTACCCTTTGCCTCTTATGTTGCTCCTTTTCCTGATTATTTTGTTCTTTTCTTCTCAAAAATATTCACTGTCTTAATGCATTTTGATTTCCATATTGCCTTATTTTTTAACTGTTATACATTTAATGTCACTTTGTTCTTGTCCAGTGCAGTGGGCACCATGTTTGAAAGGGTTGGAGTACACAGAAGCACTACTCAAGTAAAAGTACTGTTACTTTGTAATTATGACAACTCAAGTGCAGTAGTAATAGAAGTACACATAAACACTGTACTACTTAAATAAAAAAACTACTCTATGCAAAACTATTGAAGTAGTGAGTTACTTTATAATACGGAATTGAATGTCATAATATACTGAATTCAAACAGGTATTTTGATCATTTTTTTGTTCATTTTCCTTTACATTGATCATTTTTGACAATTTTGATGCTTATTTTGTTCATTTTTGTTCAGTCTTGTTTGTTATTGTGCTCAATTATTTATTATTTCCTTCATTTTTGCATATGTTGTACATGTGCTTGCTATGTGCACGTGCTATAATTTAATAACTTAGAACTTAAATGTATGTGAATCCAAATGCTTCGGTTTTCACGGTCGAAGAATCCAATCACGGGGATCAAATAAATGTAAAAAATTGACTTTTACGTGCAATAACATTATGTGGGGATAATCGTGGGTTTTCACTACGAAGAGAAACTGAGCTGCCTTGGTGGAGGTTTGTCCTGTTTTCTGGTTTGCACTGTGCTCAAGGCTTTTTTACACTCTTTGGAACAGAGCTGATAAAATAAGTTGAGATGAACTTTATTGTCCCGAAGGAAATTTGTCTTGAGCGAACGGTGCCAGGCAACTGCATTCACAACATCCACAAGAGCACAGTTACAAACACAGTACAATCAGCAACACCAGAAGACTGTACGCTGCACAATTTGCATACTGCACAATTTTCATATTGCACAACCTTAATACTGCACGTGAGCATATTGCAGAAAGTCACATGGTAAAATCAATGCAATGCTGTGCTCGTCAGCGTCACTACTCACATGCCAACCAATCGAAATCAAGAAGGGGTGGGACTTGGTGTGGTGTCATGGGGGGAAACTGACGTCGACAACATCCGTTACAGGCTGGAAACGTGACTCATGTCATTAAGTTTTAAGTTAACTTACATTTATTTGTCATATACACATATACTGTACATACATGAAATTTTTCCTTCACATTTGCGAGCAGTGGGCAGCCGATGTGGAATGCCCGGGGAGTGTCTGGGGTAAGGGCCTTGCTCAAGGGCCCCCCACAGTGGTGGTGCTGATGATGAGGGTGGGAACAGATGGTGGCTTTCACCTTCCCCACCCCTTCCTGCCGGTCAGGGGATTTGAGCCGGCGACCCTCCGGCCACAGGCCTGAAGCGTGACCTGCAGTCACTCAGTATCCCACACAAAAACCTGGCAAACCTCTGCCCAAAACAGAGTAAAACGGCACAATACGATCTGCTGCCCAAGGTTCTCGCCAGCAGAACACAGTCCTCCGCAGCGGAAGACTGAAGCACCATGCCAATCATCGCCCTCGGCTTTAAGGGCCAAGAAGGAGATGATTACTGTATATATTTAGTTGTACTGTCTGTCTTCCTCCATTGTGAGTCTACAGATGCCACACTGAATGTTCCAGTGGCTCTGTTTCACAGTCGGAGCGAACACCCTTTGATTCTGTCTTTTCATTCTGCTGAGAGCAGCAGCGGCAGCAGCGGCAGAGAAATATCTGTCTGTATTACAGTGCATCCAGCCCTGACTCTAACACTGTTTTATTGTTCTTGAGGGACAAGGACTCTCTTTATTGCCCGTTTGAAATGTTAGCTGCTTAAGTGAGTGATCCGAAGTTGCACGCATCACGGATGCCCAATGTCCTGGAGATGGAGCTTCTCTCCGCCACCGCTCAAAGCTTCCTTGAGGCTCGCACTTTATAAATGTCAGGAGGAAGAAAATAAACAGACAGAAGGAAGAATGAGAAGGAAAAGCCTCTGTTGTGCCAAAGGGAATGGAGTGTGCAAAAGGACAGAAGGTCAGGGACGCTGGAAAGGAGTTATTTTCCTAAAATAGTAGGAAAAGAAGGCAACAAAACATCATCAGCTGCTCAGTTATAAAGGAATTCAAACAGTGCCATGATCCCAGATGACACCCATTCATCTCTTCCCTGGTCAGAGATGTTTAAAGGAGTTAAATCTCTAAACAGGAAGGAAAAAAAATACACCAAAGCATCACCAATGGACCATATGCACAGCTCCAGTAATTCCTGAACTTAAGCCAGTTCCTGCCTCCCCCGTCTCACATTACTGGACAAACTTAAGTTCAGGAAATGGTGGAACTGTTCATAAGTTCTATGGAGAAGGAATTCAGGGTCACGTTCCACCAAGCCCCCACTTTGTCCTGGAAGAACACATGTTGATGTCACACCAGGATTCAAAATAACAGAAATGTGTATTTAGAAAACATAATCTGATTTGCAATGCATTTAATCAGTAATGTGTATATTGTGTGGTTGTGTGAAACTGCAGGAGGTGAAAAGGAGACTGACTGACAACCCAAGCACCTCTATGTATAGATTAACACCCAGAAAGCAGCCATATGTCTGTCTGATGCATTTATTTTTTTCTACCCAAATAACTTTAAAAGACGGAGGTAGGGGGCAAAATCCAAGGCATCAATCCTTCATGTGCAGCCACATACCCTCAAGGATGTAAAAGTGCTCTATTAAATTTATGCCTGCCTGACGTCCTCTGGTTCAAACGAAGGGATTATTTACTGCCTGCGTGCTGCTAATGTGTTATGGCGATAGTCCTCCCCTTCAGGATAATTATGAATATGATGGACACTCTTTGCCCCTTGAGGGCAGGAAGGCCTCAGCGAGTCGAGTCAATCTGGAAAGGGTGACACGAGTCACAGCAGAGGCTCATATTGCATAATCTCTGTTGGCAGCTATTGGAATCAGCTTAATGTGAGCTACATCCGGTGATTGTTTTGTTTTCTTCCTGTTGCTATTCTGATCGAAAACTCATAAAACGTGAGGGATAGGCAGAAAATGCACAAAACATGAAATTAAAAGTGCATCACAATCGACCCAACCATGACTCAAGAGTATTGCCGTCGTACTATAACAACTTCTAAGCTTGTACCACTTTGAACCATCAACATGTGCGAATGAAACAGACATAATGCACCTTACCACAAACCAGTGCTATTTGCAAGCTGGTGAGAATGGGCATTCATGCCAGACATATTTCTGCGTATCCTCCAAAAGCTTTCAGATACAAACTAAGCAGGACCAGCAGAAATCACAGGGGAACGTGGCCACAACTGGTGAGAACCACAACTAAACATGATTTTCCCAATATGAACATGGTCACGTCCTCATCCTGGTGTGAGAGTTGTCAAAAATACTGTTTTCTCCGTTGTCTTATGGTGGATTTACTATTCATGCCAGCAAAAAGAATGTACACAACGCTGACAGTTTGAAATGGATGTCATTCTTCATGTGGACAGAAAGAGGAAAAATTAACACTAGACATTGCAGTAGATGCCATTCTTACTCGCGAGTGTGTTTTCTCACGAGCTGCAAGGGACATTCACACATCGAGCTCTATTCTGGATGGATTTATTCAACATTGTTTCAGCAAAGGAAATAGATGTTTGTGTAAAACAATATTTTAGGTTTAAGTCTCTTTAAGAATCAGTTTCCATTTGGGTCTTGAGCTAAAAAAAAACTAATACGTGTAAGTGATGTAAAGTTCACCAAACATTTGCGTTACAAGATCCGTGTAAAACTACATTAGACCTTTTTGTCAGGTTTTTTTTTATTTTTATTGACAAATAGAAGCTCTGAAATTCCAAAGGAAGGCCAGAAAACAGACACCTGTCAATCAAAGCCCACTGTGGATGGCAGTTTGTGGTCCTTCTGCACGGGCTTGAGTTTCCACCTGTGGCTGTTTCCCTTTGCTTCATATGCAGTATTTTTCTGTCTTTCATTCTTTCAGTATAACCCCCACCAGCAAAGAACAGCAGGAAAAGCTGGAGGACGAGGAGAATCTGCAGTGAACGCCGTCAACATCAGCGAGACTCGAGTGTAAACTGTGAAACTGTGACGACCTCACAAATGGAACATTCGGATTAGAGATTTATATGATTAGCAGTGAGATGCCAGAACAAGATTATGTATAAAGTATTGAAAGTATTGGACTTTAAACCTTTCTTTTTCTTTTTTGCTAAATTCACATTTCATCCAGCACACTTGTGATTGATAATATGGGTATTAATCTGTATCAGAAGCAGAAAAAGGATGATTCATAATTTAAAGAGACTCAGCATCGTTCGGCTAATTTCTAGAGATTTCAATTGATGTTGCTAGATCGCTTAAGTACAGCCATGCTGTCTGCAGGTTCCCCATGCTATACATTCAGCAGAGTGGATCAGTGTATATGCTCAGGAAGCCTTATCGCAGTCTGTGCAGCTTGGCACTGACTAAATGAGAAACCCATTGCAACACCAAAGTTATTGGCAAAGCACTGAAGGAGAAATAGTACAGTAGCATTCACCCTGCCTGTCTGTCTGCAAGCCTATCACTGAGAACTGGCTTCTCAAAGTGCACATCAGCACTATACGCATCAGCACTATATCTCTCCCCCTCGTCTCCTCTGGAGCCGACTCACTTTCACTTTTCCTTAATCACTCTAGCAGAGAACCCTGTCAATCTGAGGCACGGCGTAACCTATAAGGATGCAAAAGTGTTGTGGTACCATGGGCTCAAGCCACTGCCTTTAAGAAACCTTTGAAAAAATATTCTAGAGGAAGTAACTGCTCAGCGGTGGAAGTAGTGGATGTAGCATCCGGAGCCTTTACTTAAGTCACTGAGCAAAAATTAAGTAATTATCTTTCAACATGCTGAAATTAAAGTGGGCTGAGAAAAAACAATAATCCAATTCAGACTGTAAAAAATCTACCCGACGACAGGAGGTTTTGGTCACTCAGACAAGTTTCCCCCACTCGTCTAAAAACACCTAACGTGTGAGTCTTTGTTGTTGCATACTGTCATTTCTTGAGTTTTATTTACACTATTACTTCTACAGATGGGTAGATTGTACAGAGAGAAACAACCCAAGCTTTCAACATAGAAAACAGAGTACAGTTTGTTATCATGTATACAGGCGTCAATTCCGTTGTGAACATGGAAATGGAGAAGCCAATGACAACAAATGAGCAGCTTTCCGCACTTATATAGGACCGTTCTATCCTACGGCGCTCAAAGCTCTTTACAACTGCTTCCCCATGTAAAGCACATCCAAACATCCACGTATTCACAAACTGGACCAGTGTCGTACACGAGGCCACTTCAGAAGGTGGACATGAGGAGCCAGGAATTGAATCACCAACCTCCCAGGTCCCAGCCACCCCAAAACAGCACAGAACTCAAAGCAACACATGGAAATTTCATGTACGTGATTTTTGAAACAAGCAAAAATATTACTGTTCATGTGACATGGTACTAGAGGTGGCGCTAGATTCAACTGTTTTTCTGAATATCCATGTTTATGCAAGGATATTAGAAGAATATCAGAATCAGAATGTGTTTATGTTTCCAATGAACAATGAAATTACATGTTCAGCCACCGAGGGGGAGGGCGCTGCAGCGAGCGTGTGCGCTGCCCCTTCAGCAGTTGGGGGAAAATTGGGGTAAAAGGG
>JAQQAE010000853.1:14568-28980 GCA_029823295.1 Pseudamia nigra
GGAAGCAAAATTGTGGTCACATGGAAAAAAAAACCCACAATATATCTGCACAGTTAGTGGATATGTTGCTGCACAAACATTCATTGACACAGCAGTTAGTATCAGATAGACTTGGGGTGTGTGTGTGTGTGTGTGTACGAGTGTAGTCGTGCTCGCTGGATGCATTTTGTCGTATCAGTTCTTATAGGAAAGTCAAGAATCCTCTCAGAGCATATCGTCCAGGTGTTGCAGCCAATTTCATTGAGGTCCAGCTGGTTAATTCCATGTTGTTTTTAGGTTTAGGGAGAGACTCTGACAGCGAATGAAGCAAACACACAGACATATTGGTTCAGTTCTGTTTTTTAACGGCGTAAAAATAACTCCAGGTTATATCTTTGTAACTCAAGAGGTGTTTTCAAACCTATAACATTACTAATTTGACACTGAAATTACAGTATTAACCCAATCTTGTTACTGAAACCTCTATCAATCCCCATTAAAGGCGCAGTACACGAAATATACATATGCTCTTAAGCAAGTAATCAACGGCTAATATTGTGTTCCCAAATCTAAAGTGAAACCAAATCCGAGAACTTAACTTAAGAAATGAAGGGGGTAAATATTTTTGATGCACAAATCTGTTTTCAGTTTTTGAAACTTTTCCCTAATCTTGGACTTCTGCTGCAGTATTCGGTGGAGGTGCCAACAATTTACAGCCATGTGGAATATGACCCTGCTACACACTGCTGTTGTCTTTTTATATGGTTTAAAAATGTAAAATATCTGCAATATGTTCAAGCCATCGAAGAGACATAGTGTAGATATTTGCGTCCCTTTTGAAGAAGAAATATGAAAAATCAAATTTCTGTGCTTTTTAACAAGATAAAACATGCTACGGGATTTTGAAATGATTTTGCTGTATCAGAACAGTTCAGAGACAAACAGTGCACAGAACTTTTCTGATCCAATTCAGCTTAATCTGACTGAAAACATGCAGTTTGGCTTTTCCCCCAGTTGTGATGTCACATCTCCCGTCAATCACCTCAGCCTGACGCATAAGCACCACCCACTTGGACTCTTGTCTCATTTGCATAAACCACATCCTGTGAACTCTGATTGGTCTGACTGTGCTATCACTCAAACAACCAATCAGAACGGGCAGGGAGCGAGGGGGAGGGACCAAAACAGGATTTTTTTCAGTCAAGGTTCACAGAGGGGAAAAGAAAACAACAATGAGAGGGATTTAGACGTCTCCTTTAATCTTCGTGGAGTGTTAGTACTGTATGTAGTGGCATAAGATGGAAATTCTAGTACAAGGCACCTTAAAATCATAAGCATAACACTTGGGTACCTTCTACCCATTAATTACAACCATTACTGCCCATCACTCCACTTTACCTTCAGTAATCTGAGATGTGACAAACCACAGGTTTCAAAATCATTGAGGCTCCAAGACCAATTTTTGTCGTTAATTGCTTTAAGTAATGAGTTCATTAACATGGAGCACAATGCATGAAGGCTCTATTTAATATCATTCAGTGCAAACTACCTCCTAACCGAATACAAATTTCACTGCTTTGTTTTCTATGCTTATAAGTAATCATGTCACCACTGTGGAAGTTATTACATAATGATTACTCTTTGTTGACTGTAGCTGGCTTCATTATTTGGGCTCCATGTTTGGTTTTGTGTATGTTTACAGTGACAGTGGCTGCTGAGGAGAGGCGATGAAGGCACAAACAAAAAGAGCTGAGACAGCTGGTTTGAAAGCAGCAGGCGGCAGACAACCGAGTCATTAGCCTCGGCAAAATCAGCAACACACTTTATCTCAAAAGACTATTTTAGGCTTGCAACATCAGGATCAGGAGTGGTTATGATAATATATGGAGTGGGCATACGCTTTTTAAAATAGACTATTGCCAAAGAGATCACAGCAGGAAGGACTGTGCATGTGACAGCATCATTAAAGTATTTTAAACAGAGCACTGCATCATGGCTACGTTGTAATGGTAAAGGACCCATACTGTGGAAATCCATCTTCTGTGGGCTTTGAGGTTTATATAAACTCTGTGATGTAGAATCAATGAGGAAAATAATTCACTCAGTGCTACCACTTCATAAAATGCCAAAAACAGCTTGTTTTCTGGGTTGTACATCCGGTTTGTCTCACGACAAGTCATAACAAGAATACTCAGAGATAACAACCAATCACAGGCCAGTAGTCCTGAGTAGGTTTATTTTTTTCAGTAAATTGTCCATGAAAAGGGCATTATTGTTCAGTGTTTATGTATGTGGCCTTTTTTCAGAATCTGATCCCAGGTCACCTTGGGAATGTCCTGCATATTCTGAAGAAAAGTGGCAGGTATAACACTTTTCAAGAGTTTTTTGTAAATTTTTCCTCAAAAAAGTTAAATTCTATTGACAATGATTCGGTGTATACTGCAATAAAAAGTGAAAAAAAAAAAAAATCAAAGGATGGTGAATACTTTATACAGGAATTATACTGGGTGAATCACAACACAAGCCAAAGCCGTAGCTTCAAAGACTATACAGACAGCAATCCCAACAGAACCTCCAAACCTAGGGCCACGGTGGGATGAAAAATTCCCCTTATTGGAAGAGGAAAAGCCTTCAGCTTGGGGGGGCAAGCGTCTGCCTCAGCCAGCTGGGTTTGTGGACAGAGGAGAGACAAAAGACAAGAGTAGAGATAAAGCAACAAACAACACGGACACCAAACCGGTCCATGACCAACAACCACACATCAACTGCAGCATGTATAGCGTAAAAAGTATTGGTCCTAATACAGAGCCCTGATGAACGCCGTGACTTTAGATCGTGTGGATGAATTGATCTTTCTGTAAAGTGCAATTTAAGCCAACTTAGTGCCATACTTCTAATCGTAATAAAGTGAACACAGACAACAGACTGCCAAATCTGTTGTGCAGAGAACTGGCTTGGTTGTCGAGCTTGTGTTTTCCACTGGCTGTCAAAAACTAAAATCAACACATGTTTTTTTAAGTTGTTATGTGCATTGTATCCTGTCATCGGATGCTTCAGTGAGCCGTTCAGTGCATGCAGAGATTGAAAAAACCTGGACGTTGACTGAAAGGGAAGCCTAGATTTCTTTCCCACAGTTATTCTGAGCTACTACAATGTTTTCAGTTCATTATGAAACTGTCACAGGCAAATTAGACTGCAGCTGGCACAGTCTAGGAAATTAAACAATACAGTTTTTTTTATTAGTATTATAGTCATTTGACATGGACTGCACTTACAGTATGAGCTGCAAATAATCAGTAAGATACTGATCGTTGGTTTCTTTAGTCATGAACAGCATTAGAATCTGCATGACCCATAAAGCTAATAAAAGGGTCAAGGACAGCAGTGAAACAATCAGATCCTCTACAGCACAGAATATAAATACAGGTGCACTTACACCCTTAGACCTGCTGAAGTGGATTTAGCCAAAAAAATAATAATAATTACAAAGCCCGTGCACTTGCTAATAGATGGAGACTGGGAACAAGCTCAGGCGTTGATTACATTTTTAGCATCCGTCGCGCGCTCTCCCCTACACCTGCCGTGTAGGTGAGAGTAATCTCCAGGCCTTTCATAGCCCTTGCTGAGGCCTGCAAGCTGCCGCCGCCTGACGCTCCCAAGAGGATACAGCTTTTAAATTGCCTGGGTGTGAGTACTGGAGGAGATGGCCGCCGCCGGCTGCATGTGGCCCGACTGAACTCTGGACAAACATTTAACATTAGCCCGCCCAAACGCTGCAGTGTCCTTGCAAGGAAAGTTTTAGAACGCAAAGAATGACCGATGTTATCTAACGCAGAGTGGGAGGTGAACATGCAAAGATTAAAGCACGTACAAGTAAACTGGTTTTGTACTTTCTTAAAAAGCAGATAATGTGAGCGATTCATCAATGATAGCGATGTTGATCCACAACCCTAGTGTCAGGAAGTCACTCAAGTGAAACCACTGATGCAATATTACAACTCAAGAAATACTTGTCAAGACAAGTGAGTAAGAGCAAAAAACAAAGTATCTGAAAAAAAAACTACCCAAGTATTGAGAGACCCAGAATTTATCTCATCTGCATTTGAATGGAAATCCAGAACCAGACACATAAAATAAAATATACCACATAATGTGCTCAATGTTGCTTAATTCGCTCATTTTGCTGCGTGTTTTGTTGATTGTGGTCCAGTATTGTTGGTTATTATGTGCATTTTTGTCAAGTTTCTTGATTATTTGTTTATTTTGCCCAATTTGCTGCTTGTTCTGTTGAGTTTTTTTTTTGCTTGTTTTGTTATTTTTTACAGTTTGTTAGTTAGTTTGTTCCTTTTTTGCTTGTTGTGCTAGGTTATCTTGATTTATTTGATTATTTTTGATTTTTGTGGTTTATTTTATTCGTTATGTCTGCTGTTTTGGGTCGACAAAGCAGCAGCACATAAAATGACTGCAAATGCATTTGCAAGGAAAATGCATTTTGTACCAAATGTGCTTCCACTCACTGAACGGTGGCCAAATGTAACTGAGTAGAAGATGTAAATAAGAGTAAAAAGTATTCTTAACCCTTTAGTGCATGAATTATTTTAAAACCAAGGGCGTGACATTATGAGCCTTGCAGTACTTCCAAATAATCTTTAAAATAATTTGAACTATTTTAAATGATGCACTGGTAGAAAATGATTCAATTATGTCTATAAGGTCAGTGAAATACAATCGGAATTACCAGTTGATAATTTATAATTAAAATTTAAGTTTTGTTTTTTGTTCAATTTTTTTAAAAACACTTTCTAGTATGTTTCATTAATTTTTATTCAGTTTTCATAGTTTCGCATCTAATTTGGTTCATTTGCTTGATTGTTTTGCTCATTTTGTTCATTTTTTTTCTTTTTTGTATCTAATGTGGCTCATGTTCTTCATTGTTCTGTTCATTTTTCTTCTGATTTTGTTCACTTTTATTCATTTTCCTTACTCTATTGTACCTTTTGATTCTTACGTTGCTCTTTTTCCAGATTATTTGGTTTATTTCACATCAGAATCCTCCATGATTTTGATTTTGTAATCACTGTAAATTTACCGTCACCTCCTTCCTGCCCAGTGTAACGGTCACAGTGGATGAAAGTGTTAAAATCAACTGCTCTCAGAAGTGCAATTTTTAAAATAAACTACCCAAGTACATGTAAAGGAGTAAATGCACTGGACTCGTACCCTGCTTCCGGCACTTTGAATTCAACTGTAAAGTCAAAAACCCTGAAGCCTTTGTCTGGCAGATGCACAAAGTAGCCTTCGATGTGGCTATAAAATATAGGCTGTGATGCTGGAAGTGCTTTCCTTAGAGAGGATGCCGATATTACTAAGGTTACATTCTTGTATTTTGGTAATGTGTTGCATTTAACATTTGCTCCTCTGCTCCCTAAATTTGCTGTTTGTGTCTTCCCTGCTGACTCAGAGTGAAGATGGGGTACACCCTGGATGAGTCAACGGTTCATGACAGGGCTGACATGTAGAGACAGAACCGTTCACACATTCATACCAATGGGCAAATTAGAGCCACGGTGTGGACCTTCTGTTCTTCTAAATAAATAAATCCTGAGCTCAGTAAAACATGTGGAAACCCTCCACATAGTCACCCTTGTTGTTAAACTTCAGTTAAGTTGTAGATACTATAAATTGTCAGTTTATTGTTCATTGTCAGGAATGTCAGTTTATACAGTACATTCCCGTTCATTTTGTTCATCGTAGGGCTGTTTCAGACATTCACCCTGACTGAAGCCATTATGTCAAGCTGCTTCAAACAGGAATGGCAATAAAAATGTTGAAATGTTGAACATGTTTGTCATCTTCCTTGTCCCGTTAACTGCCTCATCAACCACATGGTACAGCACAAGCTCATTTTTGCTAACTTATATATGGATATTATTCACTTTATTGCTTATTTTGTACATTTTTATTCATTTTATGTATTATGTCAACCATTTTTTTGTTCAACTTTGTTGCTTATTTTGTTCATATTATGTCATGATAACTATGCTATACATGTACCATATGGTTGACCAGGTAGTTAAAGGGTTATTTAGCCTTATGCTACTTTCCTACATCCTGAGAAAAACTAAAATGAATATAACATAATCAGGGGCTCGTCCGGGATATTTCGAAACCCTTGCTACAGTAGATTGGCGAATTTCTGGAGTTTCATTTGGGTATTGTAATATCTTGAAGACTGTGTGAACATGGCAACAAGTGCTTTTGATTAGCAGCCCGTCTTAGCGGTGATAATGTATGTCTAAAATAATAAGAAGACGTATGATCTAGAGCCGCACACTGTTACAGTAAATGTGACTAAAAAGGATCAAACGAGAGCTAAGAGCTGTGATTTCATTTAAGCAGGTTAATAGAAGAGAGGTTTCTTGCTCTGCCCCCATCACCACCGCGCTCAGTTTTTCCAAACAGACCAACTGACGGCCAGTTCAATCCTGTTACGCCGAACGTTGATGTGTACTTTTGGCAAAAGCAAGCTGAAGCTGGAATTTGTCACACAGGATCTATAGAGACTGTACTTTTTGTGAGCTTTTAAACATTGATGGTTTTATTTTATAGATAGTTTACTGCACACATAGACTGTATGGTCGAACGGCGGCAGAGCTACGAGAGTGTAGCATGTTAACGGTCTCACGGGAAACCTAGTACTAGCTGCTAGCTTACTGACGCGGTGAAACGTCACCAAATGTTGTAAAACCAAGTCATATTACAGGGTTGTTAGTGTAAACACTTAGCCACAACTATCGTCGATCATATCTCAGGTAAGATTATACCCATATTGAAAAAATAGAAGATACAAAGGTCCGACTTCACTGGTGAGTTGAGTTACCATAGCGACCTGTCAATCAAACCCCAGCACAGCAGTGATTTGTCAGATTATTTGCTGTAATATCTTAATAAAGGAGCAAAATGGTACAGATAGACCAGATCACTTATTAAAGGGTCCAAATAAAACATTTGAGACCATGATGACTCACGACAAAAATCCAACTGTAGGGGAGTCAGGGCTTCTCGGAGCCCGTTGGACGGCCCCAGCGGTGTTACAACTTTAACGTACTTCAGCATCAGCAACACTCAACATTGTTCACTAAATGCACAACAAAAGTTGTATGTCCCGCGCCAGTAAGATGTAAGACATTATCAGAAGTCTGCAACAGACAAATACTGAGAAAGGATTTTTAAGATTTTAGCCAAGAGATCTGAGTCACATATGAGTCTCAAATTGTATATCTGACCAGTCTCACGAGAAAACACAAAAAAACAAAGAGCCGTGTCAAGAAAAACCTCTCTGAAGAACAGCGGCTGCAGTACGGGGGTGAGGGTATGAATTTGTCGACATTTGTGCAGATCTGAGCTGTGAATGCTGACACAAGAAAAACAACAGAGTTTACAGGAGAAAAACTGGTCAGAACGAAGTTTTTATTCTTGGATTTGTCTCTTCGATCTGAGAGTTCAGTCTTAAAATTCTGTTTTGATTAAAATTCTGTTTTTATTTCCTTTATTTCTGACTCCATAGGTCAAAGCTTTGTTTCGATAACATCAGGATTTTTGTAGGAGTTTCCTGTTTTATTTCATTTCATTTTACTTTTGCACCTTTTTTGCGTCAACCGCCAATGATGTTCTATCACATAGGGGTTTAAAAGGAAAAAAACATTTTGACCAAATTAGCTGCACAGAGAACTCCATTTCCATTTCTATTTTAATTAAATTATTACTTTTTACAAGCATCTGGATAAAGACAAATGAATCCGGTGTTTTCCCTGGAGGTGAAGTTAATTGGTTGGTGATATTTGAGTCGCTAATAAGTAATAGTGTTTTTTTTTTTTTTTTACCATCAGATGACAGGGAACTAATTTCAACTCTGATGGCAGCCCTCCGTTATAATGAGCATGTTTCCTCCTGGGCTGGTAATAAGACACGAGGCAGTCGGCTGATAATTTAACATAATTACAGAGTCAGTATAATAAAATAAGGAGAGTTTGAAATGGTTTTCAATGTTCAAGATGACCCCTGTGTCCTAAATTGACACCTTTTTTAAAGATTATTGGTTATGTCAGTTATACAAATAGTTTTTCAATTATTTGAGTAGTTATGTAAAAATATATTAAACTGTTGCACAGCATTTTTTTCCTGTTACATCTGCATTGAAAAAGGATAAGTGCTCAGAACGCCTACGCTGAGGCACTTTTGTCGATGTTGTTTTAAAGCGTCTTTTATGTCGTTGTAATGTTGCATCACTTTGAGATTTGGCCCAAATGTGAAGTGCATAAAACATCAAACCTCAGTGAGTCAAAGGCTGCAAAAAAAAAACCCCAATTTTTTTCACCATATGTGACCCAAATCTAATTTTTTCATGACAGTCTGAACAGCTCAAATCTGATTTTTTTTTCAAACCGGACTCAGGCCGCTTTCATTTGCGTCGAATAAGTCGAATACGAAGCCGATGTTTTTCAAAGCGACCTCAGTCTGAACCGTCATGTCATACTTCATCCAACTTTTACCTCACTGAAGTGACAGTCGTCACAATTCTGTGGTGGAGGACCTCCAACTGCACAACAACGTCAAAACTGATCATATAACATCCATATTTACTTCCATAAATATGTTGTGCTTCTTCTTCTTTAGTGTTTTATGGCGGTTGAGCATTAAGCCCTGCAGTGTGAACGTAGCCAGTCGTTTTTACACATTCGCATACGGCTTGTGCAGTTTGTCACTAAATGATGATACAGTTTCTAATTAAAACAGTGGAAACTGGCAAAGCAACAAATGAAGAAAAGAATTATGTAAATTAACAAAAAAAGACAAAATAATCAAAACTGTAGTGGAAATGATAAGAACCAAAAAAGCTAAACTTAAAATTAAAGAAAGCTTGACAAGATAAGTAGCAAAAAAGAGGAAAAAAATGAAGAAAATAAGCAACAAACCCGACAATAAGTTAAAACAGTGGACAATATAGTGTCTCTATTTGAAAACAAGGAACATAAATATAATTTAAGAAAGGAGGATATGTTCATCAAACAATTGGTGAGAACAAATGTTAAAATGTACAGTATTTCTGTTTCAGGGGTCAACTTGTGGAATAGTTTAGCTGATGAGCTAAAGAGGAGTAATTTCATTTTTTTATTTTAAGAAACAGTTCAAGTACGCAATTTTGGATGAATATAAAAATCAAGTCTACAGTATATTTAATTTATGTGAAATCTTTAAAGAACCAATTGAGGTTGATGATTTGCTTGTTTCTGTTTCAAAAGGTAGATAGGATATTCTGATAAACTAAATAAATGGGGTAGGCAGAAAATAAGCTGTGGCTTCAGCCTATACCTTTTTGGTTTACATTTGCTTCTGTGCAAAGCATGAAATGTTTTTGTTGCATTTGTATTTTATTGCCTTATTTTTTTGTGACCAAATAAACTTATTTCAAACAAAAATTTCAAACATCAACAAAGAAATAAAATGGAGCCCACATGGAGAAAAAAGCAGGTAAATTAACACAAAGGAACAAAATAAGAAATAAAATGAGCAACAAATAAAGCAAATATTAAGAAAATAAGCAACAAAATTCAACAAAAGTCAATGAATAAAATAGTTAAAAAGTGAATAAACAAACAGAAACCAAAATAATCATGCAACAAATGGCAAAAACGAACCGTATAATCGACAAAATTAAACAAAAAAAAAATCAAGAAAATAAGCAGCAAATTGAAAAAAAATGACAAACTGTTGAAACAGGGTCAGACGTTTTGAAGGTGACGTGGTGATAAACGCTGCTGCGTGAACAACATCGATAGTTGAATCGCCCCAAACGCGTAGCGCCGAGTCACCGGGTTCCCGTGCGACCAATCGGGAGCGGCACCTTTTATCTTTTTGAAACACTGTACTAATTCTCTGAAGCTGCAGTGTTTAATGATTATGATTGGCGCTATACAAATAAAGATTGATTGATTGATTGAATGAACTTTCTAACCAGTGAGAAAAAGTCTGCAAAAAATCACATCTGATACAAGAACGTTTGTTGCAACGTGTTGGTGATGTGTAGGTTCTTTATTAACAAAAACATACAGAACACAACATTTATTTCAACTTTTAACAGATCTTGTGTATTACTCCCTATGTCCCAGAAGTGATAAATGGTCGGGGAGATGCTGTTTTAGACGGGTGCTCTGAGGATTGTTTCCATTTTATTGTATGTCACTGGTTTTTAATGGGGAAAAATCCCACTAATGAATTAACCATTAAAGGCCCGGATAGAAGATGCCTTAATGCCTCTGCTTTTCAAACATTTTCTAGCAGTCGGCGTCAGAAAGTTGAATAGATGAAGTGCCAATTTACTGAAAAAGAATGATTTAACATGAATAACAGCAAATTTGAATGCTTTCTGACTGTGCCACAGGCAGTCAGCTAGGTCTTCGGGGGGGGGGGGGTAAAGGTCTATAAAACTCATGTATCAGATATGACACGTCGGATTTTACTGGGTTACCAACACGTATTTGTCCTTATAATTTCTTTGGAAATGAGGGTCATTCCAGGGAGTCAGAATGGCCCTGAGCAAAGAAACCTGTGTGGAGATTTTATTTTAACACATCTAATGGAATGTGAAAATGAATACCTGCAAGATACTGGAAGTGTGTGTGTTGAGTCATGGTTTATAGAATAAAAAGCCTTTTCTGGTTAATGGCTTATTGTTCTAACTGTGCCCCGTCCAATCATTTTAATGACGGACAAGAAAATGAATAAATCAAACGCCACAAAAACCGTGGCCACGGAGTTGCCCCGGAGGTTGGTTGGCAGCGGCGGCCTGATATCGACTCATTACAGGTTTGCGAGCGGAGTCCCCTTCTCCGGCAGCAGGTTGGAATGGTAGGAGAGCAGGCCATTAAGCGAAAAAACAGAACTAATGAAGGGGGAAATTAACAAAGCGCAAACAAATAACACATGTAGTTCTGATTTCCCATGTCTGCCTCGCGTTGATATGGTTTCCCCGTTTGTGCACCGCCTCAGTTCATTATGTCGCGTTATCTGGGTCACACACATCTGCTACCGTTGGGCTCAGTTTTTCAGTAAAAAAAAAAGAAAGAAAAAACAGTATAAAATGTGTGACCTCTTCAAACACTAAAAGAAATGACAACTTTAGGTCTGGTTTTGAAAATGCCTTCCTTACTGCAGCCGTCAAGAATTCACATAGTATAATACAGCAGGTTTCCCAGGTTACATGCTAAGAATCGAAAATATTATGAATTATTAACATTTATTTTCTATTTAAAAATAACCAAATGAACAGTGAACAACAAAATGAGCCAAAGTGAATGAAAATAGTAAGACACTCAATTAATAAATAAAAATAAACAAACAAACAGATATTCAACAACTGAACAAAATAATGAACTACCCATGTGCCAAGACGGACGGACACATGCCATAATAATCAGGGGAGTGAAGTCAAGGGCTCAAACAATCATAATTATAAAATAAAATAAGGAGCAAAAAATCAAATCATCATGAAAAGTGAATAATAATAGCAAAAAACAAAATTAATAATTAGGAAAGTTACTAAAACATGACAAAAAAATACTAACAAACTGAACAAAATGCAACAAAATGTAAAAAAAGTTAAAGAAAAATTAGTAAAAATGAGTGAAAATGAGTACAATGTGTAATAAATTGAGTAGAAATTAACACAATAAGAGGTGAATTAACAAAAAAATGAACAAAAAGAACTACAAGACAGAAAATCTGAACAAAAAGCAGCAAAAAAATCTAAAAGTAAATACAATTTTACAAGAATGAGCAAAAATACATACAAAAAATAGTATAAATGAACAAGATACTGGAGGAGATAAACAACCAGAACATGTGGGAAAATTTGTAGAAATAAACAATAATAATCATGAAAAATAGTAAAAAAACAAACAAGAAACTGAACGAAGAAGAAGCAAAATGTAAAAAAAGTAATCAAGGAAATAAGTAAAAATGAATAAAAATGTATAATAAAACAAACAGAAATAAGAAAAATAAATTCAAGAAAAGGAGCCAAACTGACCCAGAAGAAAATCAGGAAAGTTGGTTAAAAAAAAAACCCTAACAAATACGTAAAGTAAAAACTGCAAACTAGAATACGACAAAGCTACAACAGGTCAATCAAAATCAGATGCCATCACGACCCAGTCAGAACAAATCCATGACCCACTTTAATGTCCTGACCCACCACTTGACCACCGCAGTGTAACAGTCCATGAGGGTCTGAGGAAAATTAACAAGGAATCATAAAAGAGGAAAAACAAGTCAAAGGTGATGTACTGTAACAAATTAAGGGAAAAAATGACCAAAATAATGAAAAAAAATGAACAAAATGTAGGAAAAAATGAGCAGAAATTGAGCAAAAATATGCCAATTATGCGAAAAATGATCAACTGTGAACAAAAATAGGGGAAAATAAGGGGGGGAAGAGCAAATCAATCAATAAAATGAGAAAAAATGTACAAAATGATAAAAAAACGGGTGATTCATTTTTTTTGGAAAAGGGGGAAGGGGCAGCAAAATGTACAAAATATGAGCAAAGTGTGTAACAAAATAAGTAGGAATAAAAAATACTGAGCAAAATAAATGAACAGTAATAAACCAATCAATAAAATGAGGCAAAACACATACAATAATAAATAAATGGCTGACCCAATTAAAATGAAAGGGACAGGAAGCGAGTGCCATGATAAATGCTGCTTCCGTCCACTTCAAATATGTTTTATGTTTGCACCAAAAGGCCTGAATCAGATGGGACGAAAGGCCGAACGACTTCCTTTCACAGGCCACAGTGGGCTTTACTCTGTTCTCTACCAAAGGGAAGAGGTGTTTTTGTAGGTGCATTTTAAAAATAGCCGGAGACACAAAAACTCTCATCTTAAATGATGGTGCGGCAGCGGAGCAGATTTAGGCCAGTCGGTCACATGCTGTAATACTTTGCCCTCAGGAGCTCCGCTGCTTGTAGCTGTGACTAATTTGAGAGCATTAGGGAAACACAGTTCATCACTGTACTTTTTTTAATTACCGAAGCCCCTGTTGCATGATGGGTTATGGGTGGTGAGTTCACTGTCTCTGCAACGTTTAAAGAGGGACTAAAGGAAGAGAAAAGCCTATTGTTTCCTGTGAAAGATTCACTACAGGACGACAACGAGGTGGGATGTTGTCACCGTTCGTCATTATTCATTTGCGATACCACGTCAACATTATGAGACTTACTCACACGAAACATGACTTAAAGGTCACATTCTGATTACTACAAAGTCTGTGATGGAAAATGAAAACTGAAAATATGAACTTGCTCATCGCTGCCACACAACAAGAAAAGCGAGTCATTTTGAATTTTTGTGAGAACAACCAACTCTGTGCCAGCAGACCCCCGGATTTTAAAACATCACAAGTTGACGTATATTAAGATGGCATCTGACGGGAATTAAGATGTTTATTTTGTCATCAGCAAAAACATTCTGACCACTAACTGTTGACGTGGCCATAATGTTGATTATACTGTATGATTCCAATGGCTTTTGTCTTGTCATCTTCCTCTTCCAGGTGTTTGGGCCAAAGAGTCCCCGGGGGTCCAAACACCGATAAGAAGGGTCCGGTTGGGACGACGGGTCGGAACTGTATAGGGGTGTTGCATGGGGAGGATAAATGGGAATTCTAGGTGTGTTATTGTAAATTATGTATTGTGATGTTCGTATAGATTTTAAATTGTATTGTAAATTATGGGGGAATATGGTTTGTAGATTAAAAACAGTTGTGTGATAGTAACATCCCTGCTGTGGTGGTTATGGTTTGAGCCTCAACAGTAGCAAAGTATAAAAGGGCTGACTGCGACTCGTGTTGGGATGCTACTGCTGGAGGTCACGTGCTCCACAGCGCTTTGCACGTGTTGTATAGCAAGTGATGGGTGAATAAAACACCAAAAAAAAAAAAAAGAAAAAAAAAAAGGTTAACGGCAACATATTCCGACTCTGCTTCATCATTCACATCCAGCTGCTCAGAGGCCATTCAAACACTCACGACTTACAGGATTTGAAGCATCTGCCACTGTAATTTTGCATCAATAGGGGAAACAACACAACATTCTGTGGTCGTAATGTTTTGCTCCCTTGGATCCTCTCCGGTATTGGGATCCAGTTGTCGTTCCTTCCTCATGGGGTTCTGTCCACTGCAGAACCAGAACCATCCAACAAAACCCACAGTTTCAGAGATGCTTTGATCCAGTTGTCTTAACATCACAGTTTGGTCCTTGTCCAGGTTATTTACATTCTTATGCTGCTCAGTTGTTTGTTTCACATACAGTGGGGACAATAAGTATTGGGAAATGTAAAAATGTGCAAGTTCACCCATTTAAAAAGATAAGAG
>JAQQAE010000854.1:0-28969 GCA_029823295.1 Pseudamia nigra
TGACTACTTTTCATTGTGTCAAAGTGTCATTTCTTCAGTGTTGTCCCATGAAAAGATATAATTAAATATCTGCAGAATTGTGGAGGGTGTACTCACTTTTGTGAGATACTGTATCTGATCTGATTTACACTGGAGCTGCTTCATGGCTGTTTTTGTTCATTTCCCTAATTTGTCTGTTCAGATTTTTTCGAATCTTATTGATTTTGTGATTTTTTTTTCTCTTTGGCATATTGTGTTTATTATTTTGTTCATTTTTTTCATTTTGCTGTTACTTTTTGTTCATTTTCTCCACAATTTGCTTAATTTCACTGATTATTTGAGTCATTGGTGCTTTTTCCCTGTTTTGACTGTTTAGTTTTGGTTCGTTTTGGTCATGTTTGCTCATTGTGACATTGCATATTGCACCAATTAAAGTCCAACTAAAATCAGCCCCATCCCCATAATGTGCCAATTTCCTTGACTTATTTTTTGACCATGAAAAGTGCATCATTCCATGTTTACAGTAGCTTTGTGTCAGAATGTGAGCCCAGTCACCTGTGGCTCAGCCAATCAAAGCAATTTCTGCAGAAGAGTGGGTGGGGATGCCACCTGAGAGTGAAGTCAGAGTTTGTGGGGCACAGGTACATGGCAGAAAACTCAACACATTTGATTGACACCATTGCTGAAGTCTTTGATAGACATATAAGTGATACAGATATAAACCTAAATGTTAAGATATGTGACTTTTCATGGTTAGTTCATGAAGTCAAGTCCCTGATTTTTAAAGCATCAGGATCCATTGATGTTGATAAGATCCACATGAGTGATAGTACCTCACAAGAGAAGACGCCAGTTGTAAAAATAAAATGTGTTTCTTTTTTTGTGATAACCTTAGCTTGACTTTTTGTTTACGACCCTCTTGTGTGCTTTTTATTGGTGACTTGGCATCTTATTCACTGGAGGTCATCTATCACAATATATCTGTTGTCCTCTCAACAGCTCCAGCTTTGCAACACACAGCAGAACTGCATACTGTGGTAAAAGCGGAAATCCTTATATGATACCGCTGCATTCTAAAATAAGGACTCAGGGACAGTTTGCAGCAGAGCAAAAGGAACTGACAGAGCTGAGGAGTAGGAGTAGACGCCCCCCACACACACACACACATACACACTCAAGTCAGTACAGAGGATCTGGGGACCTGATGTGCCAGAAAACACCTTGACAGCAGAAGAAGTCTTTTGCAAATGTGTACTTTGTTTTTTTTTTGTGTGAATGTGATGGTGCAGAGGCAAGAACTGTATGTACTATGACTAGGAAGGCAGGTAGAAAATGTTGGATTGTTGGATAAACAAATATATTGATGCCGCATGCTATACTAAACATTCACACCCTGCTGCGACACGGAGTTCAAAGAAGTTTTTTGTCTGAAACGTTAGGGCATCACCATGATCTAACTCCTTGGATGCTCTACCACACTGTTTCCAAAAAAGTTAAGTCATTGCGTTAGGAACATCAGGATAGTCGAGTAAACACAGTTACCAGAAATAGCATAATTATGGTTACATAGCAATAAACCTCACAGCAAAATTAGCAGACAAATTGCAACACAAACATTCATTAACAAAGAAAAGTTTCAGAGAGTCTTGGTCATGTGGTGAAGTGAAATAATGACAGCATGGATGCATATGTGGTCTTATCAGTCCCAATAAGAAAGTCTCATGGCAGTTGTCATGGTGACACACGTCTATAGAGTTCACTTTAACCTCAAAATCAGAGTGTGTAGTGATAAGCAGGGGAAGGGTGAAAGCAGGAACTTCATTGTTTAAACAGTGTCTTCTCCAAGGGGGTTGCAGCTGCGCTCAGGCTGCTCCAAGGCCAGTGAACAGAGCCAAAAAACAAAAACAAAAGATAAGACAGTCACACTTTCAGAGGCAGAAAAAAGTAAATCTTCTCAGTTACTCCAATTCTGTATTTTTGGTACCAGACCTCAAAAGACCACCTATGAAGAGACCCTCAGCACTTCCGTGTTGTAACCCACTCTTTGATTTAACTCAGAAATCGTCTCATGTTGTGCTGCCAGTGCTCTTCCCAACTGCTCAATTTGGAGAGAAAGCTTTGCTGGGCTTTGAACAGTTCTCTCCATCTTCTTAATTGATACACCAGGAAAACACCCAAGCCAATCAGCAGAAATCCTGTTTTCCTGGTTCCAAATAGATAAATGTCCTCCACATCTTCAGTGGACAGCATCTCAAAAAACATAAGTCTCCAGGCATCCCACGGATCCTCACATGTCCGGCAGCCACTGTCCCTTGAGGACCCTCAGGTTCCCCCAGACCTGTCTTCCTTTTTGAAGCAGCGTATCAATTGCAATGAAGGTCCTCTGATCAATTCCATGTTGCTTTTGGGTTTCGGCAGAGTCTCTGTGAGGGCACGAAGCAAACGCACAGACAAGACACAGCAAGCAGGGAAAGCTGGGAAGGGAGCAAGAAGGAAAGCTGGGATAGAAGCAAGAGTTATGGTCATGCTTGCCACTGTGCTAAACCACCTCTTCTTTGACTACTTGCAGTGATTTTAAAAGTGAAATATTTTCCCATTCTTGCTTGATGTAGGATTTCAGATTTTTTTGTTACAGTTTCTTTTGTTACATTTCATAATGGGTTACATGTCAGGAGGCAGGTGGGCCAGTTGAAAACCTAGACCTTCATTTATCAAACGAGCATAGAAACCAGTGCAGATTCAGCCATAAAACCATCACATGCCAGTGTTCATGTTGGATTCATCAAGAAGTCATATCTCACCAATTTTGGTGTACAAAATATTCAGCCTTGATGAACGAGTGGCTGAAACCAATCATCAGTTGCATTTTATGCCACTAATTATTCTGCACCTGCCCGTCGCAGATTACAACCAAAAAGAGGAACTTCTCTAACCACGAAACGGAAAACATCCAAAAGAAACTGTCCAGATAAATTGATTTACCTGAAAGTGACATCAAATAAAGTCAATAAACTGCAGTCTGGAAATAAATCAGTGCGGAGTTGCCAGTAAGAAATAAATCTCCAGTTGAACTAATTTGTATAAGTGCAATACAGATATAATCCTACACTGGAGATATTATATTCTTATATGAAGAATTTGAGGGCAGACGTGTATATGTCAATCTGAATATACTGGGCAGTTTAATTCTCAAGCTCCTCATGGCCACACTGACTCTAAACTTGGCGTACATGTTCCCCAAGCTGTCATTCAATTCAGTTCAATTTTATTTGTATAGCGGCAGTCATTATCTCTAGGTGCTTCACAATTTGAGGCTGAGACCTCATGACTATACAGACAGACAATCATTTGCATTCACAACTATGAACAATTTAGAGTAGCCAGTTCACCTAGTGCATGTTTTTGGTTGTGAGAGTACCTGGAGAGAACCCACGCAGACACAGGGAGAACATGCAAACTCCACTGGGATCAAACCCAGGACCTTCTAGCTGTGAGGCACAAGTGCTACCCACTGCACCACCGTGTCACCCATGATAGGTGATTGTACCCTATGCTCACAATCAGATTGATTAATGATGAGCTTTGTGTGGAAATAAGCTTACGCCCATTTTTCTCTCATGCACTTATTTGATAAATGAGGGCTCGAGACTCTTTTACTACACAATAATGTTGTCAGATTACCCGTAGAATGTGGTTTGACATTGTCTTGCTGAAATAAGTAAAGCCTTGCCTGGAAAAAGAGGCATTATCCACAGGTCTGCATAAATTGTTTCGCATGTTCAATCTTGCATCTGGCACTGCATCATGTGTGGATGCAGTGATGAACTGTGTTCACAGATAATGGTTTCACTCAGCAATGGCTACCACAGAACCATGTCTGTTTTTAATGCTGTGCCTTCTGAGGGCCCAAGATCATGGTCATCCACTACTGGTTTCCTGCCTTGTCACTTGTGTGCAGAGATTTTCCAGATTTAATGATAATGACATTTTAATTTGATATTTTAATGATGTTATGAGCTGCAGCAGATGAAATGCCTTTGCAGTTTTACACACAGAAACAGTTGACCATGCTCACTGATATCTTGTAAATATGTTATTGTACTGTATGTGTAAGTTTCTTTTTCAGAAAGGACCTAAGAGAAGTCAAACTCAGATTTACCAATATATTCATGATTGTAGAATTGTTGTCACCTGTGTTGAATCGGTTTAAATGCTGCATAAACATTAGTCTATGAAGTGCAAAAAAAAATGTCATCAAACACAAATGATAGAAGTTCTAGTGTCTGACATGAAGAAATATTTTCAGGTCTTGATCTCATTTATTGATTCAACTATATGCTTTAGGGTTTCAGCATTGTTGAACCCTGGTTTCAACCAGGCCTAATCATTTATGGAATGCAATGCGCTGTATCAGGTGAGCCACTGTGGCAGGTGCATTGTCATTTGGTAAAAAGCGTGAGATGGATAAGACCTGAACATATGGTGGTGCCTGGATCTGTGGTGCTACAGGGTTAGACTGTCTGGTCTGGCACTTACATCAACCTACAAAGCTCCATGAAGACACAGTAGAATAAAATCTCTCAAGATGTACCGGTACACAGTTACTGAGATTTAACGGCTTTGATGGATAAATAAAATCATGAAAGTAACTACCGTATTTTCCGGCTCGCCTCCCCACCTTACTGGGTAAGTGAGGACACCGACACGTTAAGCTGATGGCAGGTATGTTTGTTACCGGTAATGTCTACATTTTAAATTGTCAGTAATACAGATACGGCATATGAAGGTACACAAGCCTAGAGCGACGTCTAGTGCTGTCAGTGTAGCAAACACCCAATACTCGACATATTTTAATATATTCGTTGCTCCGATGTATTTGTCGCTCCCCTAGCCAGACGATGCAAAAAACCGCAACGTGTAATCCAGAAAATACGGTAATAGTTTACTGTAAACTGTTTCATATCTGCTACTGTAGAAATGAATATAGTGCAATAAGTTGTTGTTTTGCACAGACATGTCAAACTAACCGTTTTGCAAGCTTGCTCTTTATTATGCATAGATTGTCTTCTATCCAGTAAACAAATACAGCAAATAAACATTGTCAGGATTCTCATAACAGGTGTGTAAGTGATGGTTTAAGGAGAACTTTTTTCTTACAAACAGCTGGTAAATGAGTCTCCATTCTGTATAGTTGTCCAATTTAGCTGTACAGTGTCACAGGGTGGTCAACCACTCATCATCTTTACTTCAGAACACTCGGTCTTTCTGGGATGCTCTTTTTATTCCCAGTCATGTTGTTAGGTGTGTTTTAAGCATTTCACATTTCCAGGCTTTTCTTGCCTCTAACTGATTGATTCTGGCTGTAGTGACATTTTATACAGTGACTCAACTTTTTAGGAAACAGGATTGAACTTTCATCCTCATAATGGCACAGGACTCATTACAACTTTCTGACACCAAAGGAGTATCTAGAGAGAAAATATTTACCTTGCTATCAACAACAACCTCTCTCACATGGTTCCCTCGAACTGCTGAACAATGATATTCTTTAATGATTACTTTAATGATAAGCTCTGAAATATACCTTGGGGTGAGAACCCTTATATACATTATAAAAGCACAAAAGGAAAGAGATTAAAAATCTATCACACGTGCCCCAGGGGAGTCGTATACAGTGGAGAGGCAGGGAGTGGGATCAGAAAGCAAGCTCAGCATTTTCTTAAGTCATTATGCATAAATAATGCGTGATATAGCCAATATATATTTTTCTCTACCTGAAATAGAGGGTATGTGATCATGGTTGTGAAGTGATTCCATTATGGTGTGTCTTCAGGGAGCCACTGCTATAGGTATCTTGTACAAGTATTTATAGTGTTTTTTTTGTAACGTCGTGTGCAGCCCTGAATGCATTTGCAAACAGAAATTCAGGGTCAAACCTGAGATTTGTAAATTTCTTTTAAAGGGATACAGCTAAAATATCTCCCAAAAAGTTACACCACGTCTACAAGGTGAGACAGGTTTGGTGTAAAGCTTATTTAGGTTAGCTGAAGCACTGAAGATGGCATAAAAACTAAAACCTCTATTGACACTGTCACATCTTCAATTCTATGTAAATGTACTATTTTGTGTTGATGACATCCAAAATAGTCTTATGTAGGTCCCTTTGATGTCTCTGACCTCGTTTTAATGGCCTAATTATGATCATTAGCTTTAAAAGGAGGAAATTCTCTTTGTAAACATTCATTATAGTTTGTCGGGTGACAATGTAGCTTCTCTCCAGTGTGTGAGGATGAGTAGAGAACACAGGGAAACTAGAGGAAACAACTGATGGTGAGAAACATGGGTTGGTTAAGTAAAAAACCATTAGAAGTTCACATATGACAAGAAAAGCCAAGGTAAAAAAAAAAAAAAAATGATTAACCCTCCTCATGCTTAAAAATATGCAAAAATTGAAAGTGCACTACACAAATGATTGTGTAAATACATCGTAATGTGGTTGAGTGGTTCCCAAACTATTTCATCAAAGAAAAACGTGGTGTCTCCTTGGGACTTAAACTACCATAAAAGCTTCATTTTTATCGTAGGTTAATCCATATAACATAGCATTGTTATGAATTTTACTCTTTACATGTAAAATATGTGAGATTGCATGTGTTTATTTGAGCACTAAGTGACTAAAATGAACAAGTAATCTATACATTGGACACAATTTAACAATACAATGAAGAAAAACTTCATTTAACAATGAAGAAAAAAGGCAGGTTATTTTTACCTTGTTGTCCACAGTCAACTGTCCTCTGTATGTGCAGGAATTGTGCAACACCCATCTGTATGCTTTCTAATGCACAGTTAATACTACCCCTAAGCAGTCAGTTCTGGTATACAGTATAACTGCTTGTCAACATTTGAGAGACTAAATTTTCTCGTTACATGGAGTCAAATCTTCCCTTGGCTCCGCTGTAGTTCAGACTCTTGCTGGTGGATTTTTTTGCTGATGGAAAAAAAAAAAAAAAACATAGCTGCATTTATTTTCAATTAAGCCTCATTGAACGTAATTTAGGGTCATCATTCTGGGTGCAGTTGGTTCTATTGTGGCCCTTTTATGGCACTGGTTTAAGAACCAGCACAACTCAGGTTCCCTGAAGTTTGGTTGGATCTACTGAACAAGCTGCCCAGCTACCCAGGTGTTGGGTCCGGCTGTTCTGACCTTGGACATGTCATAAATGGTGGGCGGAGTACAGTAAGAATAGACCACAATGTTGTGTCTTACCATCACATACAGTATAACGTTCAGACATCTTTTTTGTAGTCTTGCTAATCCTTAAGTATATTTTAGTTTGTTCAATATTTCTCAGTCCATTTATGGTTTTGGTTTCTTAGATGTTTCTCATATTTCCATCATCTCCTTTTATCCTGTAGAAATGACATGTCCAACTTGCTTCAACAAAAGAACCAGTGTTCCAGATTCTGAACCATTTCATTTTTGGTGTAGATGCTCAGAACTGGTTTCAGGAACCTGAATTGTGCTGGTGAACAAAATAATTGCAAAAATTAACAAAAAATGCACCACATAATCCAAATGAACAAAAATAAACAAGGTAACAAATTAGTAGTATTAATAAATGAGCAAGATAATTGGTGAAATGAACAAAATAGGAGGAACGCAACAAACAAAACAAATACAGATGAAGAAAATAATTTATAAAGCGCAAACATGAATAATAAAAACCCCAAAAAACAGCAAAAATAATCAAGAAAATTAGCAAAAAAATAAAATGAGTAACCTATTTTGTGACCTGCCAATAAGTCTGACAAAAGCTGATGCAACTGAACTTAATTAAAGTTCAACCATTCCTTTTGTTACTCTTCACCCAGTGTCTGTAAGAAGGCGCTCTGTGGTCATTTCTGCAGGGTTTCTACTATACAGTGCTTGCTACATTGTTTCGGTCCCAGAAGTCACTGACACAGGGAATTTGGACAACACTCAGCTCCTATAGCTCATGCAGTGTTATTAAAGTGAACACCTGTCAGGAAAGTTGCAACGTAAGATGCACATAAGTGCACCCTGGAGCTGAAACAAACATGTTTTTTAAGGCAAAACATAAACTTCTTAAGATAGAATAAACTCTCCCACTGGAGTACGATGTCCAATAACACTCTCCACCTCTACAGCATCTTTTTTAGTCTTTTATTCATCCAGGGAAGGTCTGCTATAAGCACAACTACTCATATTCACCAATATCCTGGCACACATTCATACTGCATAGTCACACTTTATACATCAATGTCCCACTGGGAGGTGCCAAGTACAACAAAAAGTCTTCAACTGTCAGTCATTGTAGCTGCAGCATAAGAAGTGCATTGCTGAGTAGCAGCTTCAAGATGTGAAATATCTCCAAAGGCTGCTAGAACTCCACAGCTGACAGATATCATACATCTCAAATGGGTTTTATTTCAATTTGCATGTTCTGAAATGTCTGTTTGCTGTATTTGCTATACATATATATGCAAATTCATTATTGTGTCATGCATGCTTGCATCCAGTTACAATACACAGGTACAATGTATACCATTTATTTGATGGTTTTAACATGTTCATCTATTGAAAAAGGAAGAGAAACATACAGAGATACATAGTAGAAATCTAAGCCTAAATACATTTTGTGGCAGCACAGAACATTTCACATTCCATTATGGGACCAAGGCCATACAACACCTGAAGTCTCTGATGACTCATTGACATTTTTTTAATTGTTTTTTTTTTCTTTTTAAAGTAGGCTCACATGGCATAATGTCATCGCTAAAATGAGAAGTTGGCAGCTCTCATGAATGGGTTTGCAATCCTTTTTTTAATCTCAAAAATGTTCCCCAGGTAAGAATTGTAGTCGCATGCATGGTAAACACGTATCTAGAGTTTGAAACAGTTGCGTTCTCGTTCACTTTCAAACTGCACTATGTAGATCGGCAATAAAAATGACTCATACAAGGATTGACTGGTTAAATCTCACCACGTGATCAAAAAGTTACCCCTAATATCAAAGAGAACCAGTATGCCAGAAAGAGCAGGGCAAGGAGAACCAAAGTAATGCAGTTTTTAGGAATTTTTACCTCTTATTTACATACATTTTTATATTTGATAAGTAAAAATCTCCCTCGAACTACACAAAGCAGCTTTAAACATCTTTGGACAGACTGGCTCTGTGTCAAGACTTTGTGGAACATTTGCTTTGTGCTCAAAACCAAAATCAGAACATCGCAAGATGTTTGACTTTTTCAACACCAGTAAAAGACTTTTCCTTTCTTCAGGCCTGCACTCAGCCCCGTCTACACAGTAGAAACCAGCACAAGAACCAGCAACAGATTTACTTGTATGTGGAATCAAACCGAGTCTGATATTATAATCAGGTTTGAGCTCAGTTCAATAATGTGCAGAGACAATCCATTTACAATACATTCAGCTCCATAATCAGCCTGTACACATAAAACTACAATTTTCACAATTGAATTCCACTTCTTGAAAGAAAAGAGTGGAATTGGTCCCAACATTAAGTATCAGTGACCCCTCTGCAGACCTCAGTCACACAGGAGTCTATTTTTCTAATGTGTGTTTTCATACATGCACAAACGGTGGATGTATGTCAACTGAGGAAGAGGATGCTTCTGCTTTACATCATGAGTGGGCTGATCACTCTGTGGCCTGTGGTGGAATGGCACAGTTGTAAGAGTCAAAGAAGAGAGCTATTTTTAGTCACAAAATTATTTTACGTTGACAATTGTCCATAGTTGAGCAAGCAGCACAGAAAATAAATGATCTGACCACAGCCTCTTCCACATCCCTGTCCATTTCCCATCGCTCTCACACACACATGCACATGCACACACCCTTAAACGCCATTGTTTGCCTCTCTTTTATTTCCTCCCATCACTCGTATGAATGGGCATGTTACATTCCTATTCTGATGGAGAAATGATGACCATGGCTCATTATCCTCTCTCCCTGAAGAATGGATCTGATACATTCAATGTTTGTATGTGCTTATTTGTTGACAGACCTGTTATCATGGCCCGTCTGTGGAATCAATGAAATCCATTTGCATCGCTTGCTGTAGCATGCTCGAATGGAGAACATACAGCGTAAAGTGGAAGATGGTTGGAGAAGAAATGTGTTTATCGTGCTCTGCAAAACCTAACCGGATGCTTGAACTGACCTGTTGCTTAATTTGTTTAATCTTTGTCTTTTTTGCACTAAATAGTCTGACATTTAATCGCCAGCATGACAATCACAAATGCTCAATACTTGTTCATTTTGGGTTGTACACACAGTACATATGTATATATTTATATATATATACATTTATGTATGTACACACTTATGTACAAAATCAAGCTTCATTTCTTAGTGCGCCACTCTATCATCTTGAGCAAAAACAAACCAACAATAATGTTCTGAACAAGACAGGATAGGGATTTAAATGAATACCTGAAGACACAAGAGTACAAAAATATTTGAATATTTTATGGGTTGAGAAATTGTATCGCCCAAAAGGCCCTTGGCAGTTGTTTTAAAGTAAGACAGGTTTTAGAGGAAGTTCGATAAATTTGAGTGCAATTCTGTCATGCTATCTCATGAAGCGGAGTAGAAGAGTAAAGTGAAAAACAAAATGGCAGTTTTGTTTATTTTTGTGCTTTTTTTTCAGTATCAAATTAGCACAAAGGAAATCTCAGTGACACTTCTTTTGTTCAAGAAAAAGATGCCAAATAGCAAAATTCAGAACCTGAGTCACAATCATCCTGAACAGAGGACAATGTCCTGACTGTAACTTATTGTACTTGGGTAAAGATTTACCAGATTAATGCATGATACTGTAAACATCAAATTTTATAGCTATATTTGTACTGCTATAAACAAACAGACACAGGATGTTGCTTTGAAAAGAGGTTTTGATCTGAACTGTAACACTGTGACACAATCAAAGATAAAACCGAGGATATTTTCCACTATGGCTGATCATTACATGCAATAACTGTGCATAGGGTACCAGACAAACATACATTAGTTTGTTTCATGGATTTGGGAATTGCCTGCATTTATTTGACCACCTGTGTAATATAAAGTGTTGTTAACAATTCATGTTTTTTGATTAGAAAAATCTTTTGAATGTTTCTTTTGTTTTTGCAAATACTGTATTGTGTATTCAGTTGCTGGCTTTGTATCTATTTACATAGAACTGAGAGGGTAGATGATAGGAAATGACCGTCACAAGTCCCAATTACAGTACATACTTTAGAAAATAAAAAGACTAAGGATTCAAAGACTGCAAATATAAAAACAATAGCGGAGAACTTGGTCCAAAACTCAGTAGTCTTTCTCAGTTTTTGTGTTGTTCAGTTGCAGTCTTTACTCGACAGTTTCCATCGTGTATAAAAGCAACCGAAAAAGGAAAGAAAAAAAGAAATAAAAATCAAACAATTAGCAACAAACACCTCAACAAAACAGTCCAATCAGACATAGTAGAGCCAGTAGACAAGGTTAAACAGTGAGAACACCGAAGGGAAGATGATCCGTGACCAGCGGTCGATGGCGTTCACATCCGTCAGGTCGGGGATTTTGATTTTGAGCTGCGAGGACCGCCTCCGCAGGCGGCTCCTTTTCATCTGAGCGGCGCGGTCCAAGGAGTGGCGACTGGCAGAACGAGGGCCAATCCCGCCGCTCTGCTTGCGGTACTGGATGTGCGACGAGGCTGTGCTGTCTAACTGCACCATGGACTGTGAGTTCCTAATGTCCGCCACGCTGGTGGTGATCTCACCTCCAGCCACTTCGTTATGGATCTCCAGAGTTGTTAACAGGATGTTCCCATGGCCGTGCGGTTCCGCCTGAAAAGACAGAAATGAGAAAGCTAATTAACACCATTATGTGCACATGGGTGGGATGGCTTAAAGGGATACTATTGTACATTTTAAGGCACTTTCCCTCAGTGCACTCACTAGATAGAATGAAATGAGGATGACATGTCATGCTTTTATCATGGCAACAAGTTAGCACTTCAGATTGCATGTTATCAATCTGTCCCAGCAAAATGTACAGTATAGTTGATTAAAAATATCACAATGCAGTAAAAAATATCGCCTCTAAGAGACTTTTTTCCCAAAAAATCCTTTGCTTTTGCTTGAAGAAATGGAGGGATTCCTTTGAGCCAATTCAATCGGTCAACTTGAGCTGCTCTGCTTTATCTCTCACCAAACTGTCTACTAAACCCATCCCCCAATTTAGTGAGCTATTTAAAATGCCAGAATTGTTTAGTTCCCTCTCTAGCAGAACGGATAAAATCAATTTCGAAGGAGAATCTTGCAAATGGTGATACAAGCACCAAGTCAGATACACTGACTCTGCCATGCCTCATGTCATTATCTGCTCAAGTAGTTTTTTATTAGTAGAAGTCATAGCCACAAGTGTTACAGTGATCTTGACTTTTTGACCTTATATCTCCAAAATCTAACCAGTTCATTCAACAGGCAAGTGACTGTTAGAGCAAAATATGAAGAAATTCCCTCCAGAGGAGAGAGGTAACATTAATAAGAATGGACATAGGGTCACAGGGCTCTAGACCTTTGGTCACCAAAATTACTGCACTTTATCCTTTCCCCAAAGTCATTGCAGGTAGAAAATTTTGCCACAACCTGTCAAACTGTTCATGAGATGTCACATTTTCAGCATAAAGTAGTGGATTTGCCCTTGGGCAAATTTACTACACATCCCCTGGAGTGTCACTGTGCCAGATTTGGCGCTTGGATCACCATATGCATGATTTTCCTTCCAGCTGCTCCATTACTCTGACATGTCAATGCCTCAGCTGCTGCGGCATGCATCTTCAGGGTGGGTTGATATTTACAGTATTCATTAGTCCCCCGTATCTAAATGTAAACATATAGGCAAGGAGAGATGAACCCAAACTCTACATAGATTTTGATGCTGTAATAAAATTGTCTGAGTGACAGACGTGCAAAGCAGATTTGAGCAAGACTTGCATTCTGTACTGTACTGTTTACTGTGCAACATTGTTTCACTGGTTTCTCCTTAATGAGAAGTTAAAAAAACACAAAGGAACCAGTGAAGAGAGCTTCTTTAATTGTGTAAAGTCAAAGAGTCACTAGACAGGGCTAAATTGTAGAACCTGTACTTTTTCCTGTGTACAGATTGAAATAATCTAAATAGGAGGCAACTGGGGAGAATTTTCTTTTCATTTCCCACAAAAGCAATGAATTTTAGACCATTTCATTAACCAACTATTCAATTCAACACTCAGGAGATACAGTACATCATATTCCATGCCTGTGATGTGTGTGCCACAAAACAAATCAACAGTAATGGAAAATGACAATCATTCATGCAAACATAGCAACTGTTGAAGTCCCACTTCTCACTTCTTAATGTACTTAATGTGTCATTTTAAAGTGTAGGTATATTGCTTTTTATGTTGTATATTTTAGTTTATAGTTTTTCAACCCAATGCATTCACCAGAATAAAATGTTGCCACTGGAGACCTGCACATTACTGATATCCTCAATATTTATGAACCAAAATGATGTTTCATATCATCATTTCTTTCCACTGACATCACTTGGGTTTGATACAGTAAAAGTATACAAAGATGTGATTAAAAACAATGACTTACAGTATGATGTGTTATTGCGTGAATCTAAAAATCTCTAAAAGCCACAATGCAGTCTATTTACTGATTGCAAACTGTACACATAGTACATCTGTTGAGGAAAGGCAGATCGCATTGAGATTATTCAAAGGGAAATGTTTATTCTGGTGACTGTTTTGTCCTAGAACATGGTTTTCATAATTTGCTATTTTATAGTTTGAGGATATTTTTGAAGACAACTTGTTCTTGATACTAAGGTCCAAATTTTTTTTGGGCTAAAAACATGTACTTCTCTAGTAGAGAAGTACTACACTGAACTTGATATTTCAATGTTTAGTGCCAGTAAATTATGTACAGCCCTCAACATTTCAGAAGCTTTTCTAAAAAAATCTCTGTCACCAATGCAACTGACAGACACAACAGGAATCTTCTACAGCAGCTACACGCAGAATGTTGCACTGACGTGCTGCATCCCAGCATGCCTCACTTGATGAAAGCTTCATGGGAAATGTAGCTTCTTGAGGATGAGTTCAATGAGAAGACTGCAGAATAAAAAGGAAAAATATATAACAGCATGCACTCAGAATGAGGTCTGAAAGGAGGAAAACAGTGTCATATCTGGAAGATATAATGCAGATCACGAGCATCACCATCAAAATAAGCTGAACTGTAAAGTCGAATGTTGAAGTCAACATGAATACTCTGGAGAACATGGGAATGTCATGGAATGTCTGTTGCTGCTTTGTTCATTCCATGAATGGAGGAATATTTGAATTAAGGTGAAAGAAAATGAACATCCATGTCAGCTGATGGCAATGATAGAGTTGACTGAAGGAAATTGAAGAGTCTCACTGAATAAACAACTCACCGAACGTGAGTGCCGAAGACCTTTAACCTGATTGGACCGTTTTAGGGAAGCAGTCCTACTACCTGCCTCCTGAGGAGATGGAAATATTCAGCCGCATGTGGTAAACAAATACCTGAAAATGTGATTTCTTAAACATATTTCCAACTGAATCCTAAATTGGAGAACAAAAATGAATAATGTCAGAGTGTACAACCTTGTTTCCGAAAGAGCTGAGTCACTGAGAAACACCAGTAGAGACAGAATGTGATGATTTGCTAAATACTGAAATCCCATATTTAATTGAAAACAGCATGAAGTACCACATATCACATGTTCAAACTGAGAAATTTCTTTGTTTCGCGGTACTCATCTGGTGGAACATGAGGTTAAATAGCAACATGACTGAGTATATAAGGAACATCCCAGAGAGGCTCAGTCCTTCTGAGGTAAAGATGGTGACTGGTTCACTACTGTGTAAAAGACTTTACTGGCCAATAGTGCAACAGCTGAAGACTACTGTTTCTGAGTGGGTTCAAATGTTGTGGTGGACTTCCAAAAACCACTGTCACAACTGTTACATGTCCATGCAGTTTGTCACCAGATCTAAAAATGACAAAAGTGTGTCCATCCTTCTTGTTGTCAGAGTGATGGTATGGGGGGTGCATTGGTGCAAATGGCATGGGTCACCTACATATTTGCAAAGGCACATTAAAGCTTGACCATATGTGCAGGTTTTGGAGAAACATATGAAGCCAAATAGATGTCTTGTTCAGGGAAGACCTAGTTTATTTTAGCAAGACAATACCAAACCATATTCTGCCATAGATGTGTAACTGATCGACAAATCTGGCACATTATAAAATACTACAAAGGAAACTGCTGTGCTGCTGGAAACCTACAACAAGCAAAAATGGGAGAGTGTTCCACTTGAAATGTTGCTGGACATGTAGCAACGGTGTGTATGTATTGTGGTTCTGTGGTATTTCCAGTTGAATATGGGGTTTCAGTCTATTGTAAATCATCAAAGTCTACTTTTTTTGACAGTATACTCCATGACCCAACTTTTCCAAAAACAAGGGTTGTACAGTGTTGTTGTCTCTGCTGCCAAGGGCTAAAGAAGTTCAGCCTGGGATAACTGAGGTGTCTAGGCTGTTTTATCATTCATGTCCTGTTGGGAGGATAAAAAAATGAGTTTTGTCCACTTGAGTGTCCTTTGTGATGTGCTGTCCAGAGGCATTTTCCTGTGGAGGCAACACCAAATATTCACCACACATTCACAGCAATAATAGTCCCACAGGCTACTGGATTTTTGCAGGTGAAAACTAAATGAAAAGAAAAAACAAACAAAAAAAAAAACTACAAGACCTACACATGCTCATCGTAAAGATTTATTGATTTATTGAACTTCAGTTGTTGATGCATTCGGGACTTGATGGTTTAAGTCAGTGGCTCTGAACTGGTATCACCTTGTGGCCCTCATTTTACAGTGGTCATCAAGTTAAAACCCACATGCACTGAATTCAATCCAGTAAAATGTATTTATATTCTATGTTACCAATAAATTGTGCACATGTTTTCACCACAGAACAGAAAACAATCAAAACGTGAATGAAAAAGAACAAACAAAACAAGTCAGACAATGAGCAAAAAAATATCCACACAATGAGCAAAAAGTGGAACAAGTTTTACAAAAATGAATACAAAGTGAACAAAACTGGATAAAATAATACACTATATAAATGAAAATTAACAAAATACTACAATGTAGATTACAATATAACCTGTCGTCTTTCAGTCAAATATCTGCAGTGCAGTGGAAAAAGATACTGTACATCAGCCAATTTCTGACACCAGGTAAAACACAACAAACACACAGTAGATACACTGATTTTTTTTTTGACCACACACTTAACACAACTCAGAACAAAACCCATGTTCAGTTCTTCACCGGTTGAGAACCACTGGTTTAAACAAACTGATGTAGAACTTCAACTCACCCTCGCAGCGTCGTATTTGGCCCGTTCATTGTTGGCCTTCTCTGCCTTCTCTGCAAGCTTTTTTTGCATCTGAGGGCCTCTACCAAAGAAGATGTAGTTGACAAAGGCGTATTCAAGCAGGGCAAGGAAGACCATGACGAAGCAGCCCATCAGGTACATGTCAATAGCTTTGACGTATGGAATCTTGGGCAGAGTCTCTCTGAGGTGGGTGTTGATAGTGGTCATGGTGAGCACAGTGGTGATACCTTTGAGAAGGAAATGGAAAGATGTAAAATTTAAACAATCTCTGATGGGTGAATCCCCTGAAACTGTGCATTATAAAATGAAAATAAACAAAATGCAATACAGTACATTTTCACTGTACTAATACCTGCATTTTATAATAACCTGCTGCATTTTGTAATTAACTTCCTCAATGCAATATGTGATACATTTCAATGCGTTTTGTAATGAAATATTACTGGGTGTAATTACTGCAACATGATGTCGTTAGACTGTAAAATGATGTGGTCGTTACTGCAACATGATGGCATTATTACTGCAGAATGCAGTGTGATGTAGTTATTACTGCAGCATGGAGTGGTTATTAATGTAGCATGGAGTGGTTATTAATGCAATATGTTGTGTTTATTACCACAATGTATTACACAGTAAATTGAGACACTAAGGTATTATTTTACAAATTTGTTTATAGCTAAAAGATGCTAATAACCTTATTTTGGAAGAATACTCATCTTGAGTTAATGACAGAATTCTAGGGTATTTTTTTGCTTTAGTTCTGATCATAGACATGCGAGATTATTTGTTGTGAATCTATTGGTTTCTTTCTTGCAGGCTAAAAAGCAGCTATACCTTCAGCATGATTAAAACTGTTAGAATATATCTCACCGTAATGATAAGTGATACATGATCTCTTATTCGTTAATATTTGTACTGCAGAAAGTAATATATACTATTGATATGTGTCAGTATTCTAGCTGAAATAAAAATCCCAAAACTAAATAAATTCTACAATGCAACAAAACCAAATGAAGAATAAAAATTTGAAAAAAAAAAAAAAAACTAAACACATTAAAACCAATCTGAAAGAGTAAAGACAAATGACGAGAAAGAAAGTCACAGCATATTAGTAGAACGATAATTAACACCAGGATTATATAAGTAGCTCATTGTAACATTTCATTAGATGTCAGAGCATCACAGTTAAAAAAAAACATTGCATCTGTTGTTTTGGTTGACTACATGTATTTTCCTTGCTCTCTTTGGGGCTATTAAACAAAAACCTAATTCTGTCTTGTTAAAACTGTTCAACATTCCTTTATGTGTGCTGTTTTTTCTCCCTTCAAGGCATCATCCTTTACAGTCTGATATATGATGGTTGATGCTTAATTAGTACAGACCTGTCAGAGGAGAAGTCTCTTTCATGGAGCACTATTCTAAGCAGATGCTGCCATCTTGTCAGTAACCCGAGGGTCATGCTGAAGAAAACTCCAACAGATGTCTTAGGTGTTACTATAGAAACAAGGTTATTTTTATAGGGGAAAAATGTTTGTTCTGTGGCTATTTTCTCTGCTAGTTAAGAGGAGGGTTGACCTGGTAGAAGAAATAATTATGTTGCTCTGGGATTGCCTATCTTGTATCAAAGACAAAAAAGGAAATAGGGGAGCACAGTATAAATTTTGCTTGAGCGCTCTTATAAAACAACATCCTGATGGCTTTTATGTTAACTCCAAATGTGTGATTGTGATCTTGTTTTAGTTGCATAAACACAGAGTGAGGTGAGTGTCTAACCTCTGCTTCATTAAAATTCAAAGGTCTGCCTTGAAAACCTCCAACTGCCCCTTGGTCATCAAGCAGAAATAACTCATTAGAATAGTGCTGCATGTATCTTGCCCCCAGCTCTTCATAACCTTAACCACTAGGGGTACGGAAAGGTGTGGTTACTTGTTATTCCCCCATAGCCACAGAGAGGCAAATGGAACCTTAAAAATATGTGTTTCATCTCTAAAGAGACATTGACAAAGGCACCTGTCTATGAAATGTAACATTACAAATAGACAAGGTGTTTGATGCATTTCACACCATGTCAGCTTGCTGCAAATAAATACATGTCTCATACATATTCATCCAAACACTGACCTTCTACAATGCAATAATGCTATATCTCATCTCATTACAGATATACAGCACATATATCTCTACTACTTTATCTACCAATGCTGGAAATAAATGGAGTCTATCAGAGCAGGACATACACGGACAAAGCTTTAGGAGTGTGTGCATGTGTGTGTCATAAAGTACAGTGAAGAGACAAGGCACAGTCAGGGGGTTGGGAAGAGGGAGTGAGATAGCTAAGGTCAATCCCGCCCTTACTGTGATTTATCGGCACATTACAAGGCTAGTGCTACACATGTATGTGTGTGTCGACAGAGACAATGTGTGAAATGGGTGTAAACGTGTGCAGGCTCGTCCGGCTGCCTGCGTGTGCACATGCTCCGTGTCGCTCTCTCTGGCCGTTTGGCCAGCTATTGGACGGTGCAACCGCTTGGGTTTTTTGCTTAACGACAGCCTTGTTCTTTATAGGTGTTCTCTCAGCTGTGCCATTACTCTCTGTCCTTCACTCCCTCCTTCTATCCCTTCTTGCCCTCCCCGCACACACAAATACAATCCCTCTTCGAACAATTTAATCAAGGGACCATGCGTCCATGGGCCTCTTTCCTTTTTCATCATGTTGTTACTCTCCGGGGAGAAATATAGTTTTATGGGATTTCTCTCACTCTTTTTCTGTCTCTCCCATCCCATCTCTCAATCGCTTTCCATTGTTCACTCCCTCTTAGTCTGCATCTTCCTCTTATTTCTCCCTCTGCTTCAGTCTCACCTCTTCTTCCTCATCATTTATCCTTTATCTTTTTGTCCCCCAGCTCTCACCATCATTTAGTGGTCTTATCCCTTTTTGCTCATACTGCACTTCTGTCTTCCTGTCCCCTCCCCCCTTTCCCCGTGCAAGTCTCGTTTCTACATTAACAGCTTCTGCAAAAGCTAAAAACAGCAATCAAATCTCCTCTAATCACAAGCCAATAGGCCATTAGCAACACAGCTCAACATTATAAAAAGGGAAAGGTATCATGTAGGATGCAATAAAATGTGCAAGTCTAAAAGGAATGTTAACTGTGAGAACAGAGGCATAGGCGGTAAATCAAAGCAGCGTTAATTGAATACTTCTATTCATCACTTCAACCAGTACAAATTGTCAGCAATCTAGTTAGCATGCACAGTGATTTAGGATTTGTCACTTTGACAGTATGTGGTTCAGGAAAAACAGGGTTGAAAATACCTCAAGGAGCTCACTGTATCTGCAGCAGCAAGGAACAAATCCAAACTTGAGTCTAACATTACAGTAAAAGTGCCATAATAGCTATTGGCTACACCTTTACAGTTAATATAATGTGATTATAAACCGAGGGCACAACTATGAGAAGTGGGTTCCAACCAGATTAGGGTGCGAGCAGGGTCATTTATAACTTTCCAATCCTACAAAATTGCTCAGGAAAATGAGATTCTACTTCAAACAATTCAATTGTTTGCCTTCTGCCTCCTTGAATTGATTTCTCCCTGATCATTACACTGCTCTTACTGGCAGGTTTCCACACATAAAGGAGCAGACTCACACATACACACTCATGCCCACTCACTGTTGCCTTTTCCCCTATCAACATACCTGCTGAAAGCTTATAATGATCCATCAGGAGTACTGAATGGACCTCCGGTTGCCTGTCAGCTAAGATGGCACACGGCGGATATTGCAGCAAGCAGGATTTTGCACATACACATTCAATTACAAATGCACACACACAGCAGCAGAGATACACTAGAAAGCATGCAGCAATGACTAAATATTGCACACATGCCTTAATGAAAGAAAGGAAAGCAGCAAATAACGGGGATGTAAAATAGATAAAAGTATGTGCACACTGACCCATTTATACATTATCTTAAAGACAGGGATTTATCAAAAATGTTAGGTGATTCTGGGTAGAGATGGCTTCCGTTACTCTCATTTTTGTTTTCATTCAAAGTGCCGTGTATAGAATCCTTGCTGATAATATACCTGTTAGAATATAGTAAGAGATGTATTTTTCTGTTTCTAATTGTACACAGTACGTCATCTGACATTTGGGAAATGTGTGTAAAGAAGATGTGCAAGCATCGGTATTTTTGTGTTATTTGTTATGTCAAAACTCAATAAATATATTGTTTGAAAAAGTATTAAAATAAAACTACTTCACAAATATCCATTTTAGACTATAACAAGCTGCATGTGTCTATGCATAACGCAGGAGTAGATGGATGCTGCACCAAGTAATGGATCAAAGCATGTTTTTTAAAAAGCATTATGTGTTAAGGTCATTACTGTTCCATTATACATCCATAAAGAAGATTTAAAGAGCAAAGCCACAATCAATCGGTATAGCTAGATTAATCTGTTAGCCAACCCCCAGTGCAGAGCTAAAACTCGCTGCTTAACCCTGGTGACCTCCCACCTCTGTGCATTAGCTTCTCACTGAGCACAGTACATCATATATGACAGTAGAGGTGAAATATTTACCAGATTAATTACTAAATTAACCCATGATGGTGTGATATTGGTGAAAACTGGCCAAAATGTTTACATGCTTTCCCTTTAAAGCCAGATATGATATTAAGTGAAGGGAGCAAGAATCTGGCCTTACACATATGTATTTCAGCAAATCACAGTGCATTTTATCTGGCACATACCTTGAAAACAATGATATATAACATCTACAATCCACCAAGCTACAGTACACTCCGTGCTAGTGCCGCTAATCCGAACATAACAAAAACATGATGGGGCTTCATCATCAGCCACCAACTGGTGAAATGGTAACACTGACACCTGACCACCACTTTTATTGTACATTTGAGGGCAGACATTAGCATTCATCTTGGCTAAATGATTTATTCATGTTTCCAAAAATCTAATTCCAAAATGCCTGGACACTAATGGATCATTCAGCTAGACAACAATCACTGTGACCCATATTGCCAAAAATTTTAACAACATGACGTGACATGACCAACAAAATAAATATCTGTATAAATATCCCCTGATCGCAATCTAATAGATTTGTGACCTGGACTAGTCTGTGAAGCATCAACAGAGAATACATTTTTGAAACGCTTTTAGTCTGGGTGTCATCTAAAGTTCATCCTTAAATGTATACAATGTAAAGATGATGTTTTAACACTTAAAATTTGCAGGGAAAGTGATGCATGTGTGCAATCCTTCTCAGTTCCATCAATAATAACGTGTTATTTAGAATTTTTTGTTTAGAAAAACTTTGGCAGTCTTGGGGGCTTTGCTGCATGAATGACTGGATCCCTGCCAACCAGCATCACCTTCTGTTTTCAATGCAAACTTTGAATTAGAGCCTGAAGGAAACCTGATAATGCACCTATGTTTGTACAAAATTCCCTCAGTATTTTATGCAAATTGTAATATTAGGATGCATTTCTTCTTCTGCGTTTTAGCTGTGCTTCAATTCCTGACTAATTGGAGAAATCTGTGGTTCAATGTTGGACAAAAACTACCCTGCACTCACCATAACAAAAGCAACAACCTACCGCTGCTTCCACCTCTGCCTTGTTTACAGCTTGTGGCAGCCCCTCAGTCAGTGAGCATTTGCATCCAAACAAGCACTCCTTAACAACAAGTGAAATTATGCTCATTAGAGAGAGGGTCCTTTTACTCCTCAGTGACCACCGAAAAAAGCTGTGACCTGGTTTAGTCAAGGTCGTGAATTTGTGATGTCACCTACAAAGAAGCTCAGTGGAAAATTTCATTCAAACAAGGCTGCCAAATACACACAAACCCAGTGTGTACTGTATGTTTATGTGCACACTAGGATGACTAATAATCTGAGGCAGCTGCTGGGACAAGACAAAAAGCTGAAAACAATATAAAAATACAGAAAAGGGCATCAAAGACAACAATGTAAAAAAACAAAGAAGTAATTCCTGATTTCATGTATCCTGGATTTCACAATTCCGAATCAAAATGATAAAATGCATATAAAATGATAAATCATCAACATATTTTAACATACTATAATCCTTAAAAAGATTGGCTGGTAAAAGACACGGGACTCCTGGTGTGGTCAGCGACAACAGCAAAAATAATACAAATGTCCTTTAAATCTACTTCCACTTGCCTCACCAATTTTCAAACTATGCCCTCAAGCTATCACTAATCCCAGGATAAAATGAGAAGTCCAGTCTCTTACTTAAGAACACTGCGTTTGAGAAAACACGTCGCTGTTGGGAATCCATCACTGACAGAAGAAAAGTGGCTTATTTCGGTCCCTGACCTCATCTGAGAAGCCAAATACCTGCTCCCACCTCTTACCTAGAGCCACTCTGGCCGCCGATGCATCGTAGTTTATCCAGAAGGAGACCCAGGAGAGAATTGTAATCAGAATCGATGGCATGTACGTCTGTAGTATGAAGTAGCCGATGTTTCTCTTCAGCTTGAAGCTTAGAGACAGTCGAGGATAGGCACCTGAGCAGAAAGGACAGAGGAAGAGATGTGTTTTTTTTTATAGTGGGTTGAACTAATACCTTTTTAAGAAGCCTGGAGAACAATGAAATGTGTTGAAAAAGCACATTTAAAATCTCATTTAAAGGTTAAAATATTAGGGAAGACAGCATGCAACTAATGTTATTCCAAGGAGCATGCAGGGACACCTTGTGTTTTTGTTTCAGTTTCCATGACAACATTGACAGCATGGGTTGAATTTATTACCATGGTAACAAATATCCTTCTCACTCACACAAACCCTACTCTCTCTCTCACACACACGCACGCACACACACAGCTGTAACCCTATTTCATGATGATGTGACACAAAATTCAGAATGGCGATAAAAATTTCAGCACATTTTGATTAATCACTTATGCCATCTCATATACCTACATAATTCAAGCAACGATTCTGGGGGATTCAGCATTACTATGGGAATAATAGCTTTATAAATGCATGCTTCATAACTCAGGAATTTTAAATAATATTCACCATCATGATCTGTTATGAGAAAGCATTTCTGTCCCTGCATCTCCATGACCTAGAATATAACAAGTAGACGAGCTTGTGTGTGCATGCTTTGATAAAAAAGGCATGCATGATTTCTCATGAATCTCCGCAGCGTATGTCTCTTTATGGACCTGATCTACGGCTCGTTACCCCTGCTATTCTTGGCTGTTTTTTTTTCCATTTTGGTTTCATATCGGAGGAGAAGTGGGGGCCATTACGGTGTAATTTCCAATCTGTGGGTTTCGTGTTTCAGCCAAAGCTACTTGTGGGGAGCGTGGGTCCATCGGACTGCAGAGTTGGATGGAGACAGTCATTAAGATTCTGCACCTTTGTATGTGATCATGCTATTTTAAAGCTGTGAGATTTGATTCATTAAGTAGTGTTTGATCCAATGTATACGGGAAGATGGGGACATATTAGAATAATGTTTATGCTATTTTTGGAAACAGATTTTTTCCAACACATGAATGCATAGGCGTTTCCAACCATAATGAATTGGCTTTATGTTCTAGATGAGCTCATTAGTATTGGCAGAAGTTGGTGCTGTGGCTCTGGAGAAAGAACATATTATCCACATGTCAGAAAGTTGATAGTTGGAGCCCTGGCTTCTTTGCTCTATAACGATCTTCGTTTTAATTCAGTCCCAGCTGAGAAGGTAGCACTCTAGATGATAATAGCACTCTATGTGGTATTTTGCACATACAAACAATGTGCACGTCCATGCATAGAAATTGAACTGTGCTATGTGTATGAATAATGTGAAACAAATAAAACAGACCTGCTATTAAGACCCTAATTAGGAGTTTTCACTCAATTGATGCGAGTCACATCCATCTTGAATGGTTATGTCAGGAAGTGGGGTGGAAATCAGTCCTCTCGGACTGTTCCAGTTGAAATTTTGGATTAGTAACTTAGAAACACAGACTTCCAAATACAATTAGAAATTCACTGTAAATGCAAATCAACATAAAAACATACAAATATACACTCATACTGATCTGTACCAGATGTTGAAGATTCCTTCAACATCTGGTACAGGTAAGAAAACAACAGGCATACTAGCTTGACAACTGTGATGGCATAAGCCGTGATGGCTCGCAGGGCACCTATTTAATCACTTGCATCGGTCCACCGCGTACAACTTGTTAGTTTGCCAACATTGTAGACAGCAACTCCAAATATTGTTGCAGGTATTTGTGATGATCCACTACTTTTTTGTTAAGTTCACCACTGGTTTCTGTGTAGTTAGTTTGAAATAGTTTACATCACTAAATGACTTCACCTGGTGTCTGTTACAAAAGACTGTAGCATGAACTGCCCTGCTGTAGGTTTGGCCTCTGAGTTTTACAATAAAAATATACATTAGATGTATAGGGGCTTTTACTTGCAAAAAAAGAAAGAAAATGTTGATATGATGTGATTCATTAATAATTCACTATCAGTGAATTAATGAGTTATTTTCTCTGCAAGAAACTCAACAGCAGGTTAGAAAAGTAGAGCAGGCTGATGAGAAAACAGGTGCATATTCAGCATTTTAGGTGAGGTGGTACTATAGCCTAGTTTGTGAATTACATAGGAAATCATCACCATCAGTGCTCAGCAAAAATAATCTTTGAAAGTTGTCATATTTTTTCTCTTTGTAAGAGACTTTATCAGAATAAATTGGTTTCATAAGATCCAGTTCACTCATTTTAAACTGCCCTAAAAATGACCAGCCATATTAACCACATGTTTATATACATTGTATAAGTGGTTGGTGGGTGTATATGTATGAGTGCCTAGACCAAATCTGTACTTTAAGCCGTTGGCCTAATTTTTCTTGATGTTTTCTTGTGTTCATTTTGTGCATCATTTACAGACATTTTCATCCATTTGCTTGATGATTTTGTTTATTTTCTTGAGGATCTTATATATATATATATATACTGTATTTTGTTAACTTTTGTTGATTTACCATGATTATTTTAATGATTTTTGTTCATTGTGTGTACTACTTAGTTAATTTCTTTAACTTTATGAGATGCCCTCTATGAATTGATCATTATTTTATTGATCATTTCTGCTGACACAATGCATCACAGCTTCTGAGATCTGAGATGTTGTCTTGAAAGTGCTTATTTTTAGCATTATAAAGCTGAAAGACAAGAAAAGATCAAAGATTATCTACGCATCAATAGCACCAAAAGTGCTGAAAAGTGGTTTAAGAAAAGTGTAGGCTGAGGTAGACTTGCACGTGGGTGTAGAAGTGTACCGGCTGTAACTGCTACACCGAACAACATCCGTGAGTGGGAGGAACACCATGTGTGAGGCCGAGGAGGAAATGAGAGGAAACAGGATGCAGGGATGATGAAAAAACTGAGCTGATGGGGACAGAACAACAATGAAGTCTGTGTCTCTGAATTTGGTCACTTTTCTTGTAGGAGTATATCATCAGCAGATAAAACGACAATAAAAGACGAGGCCAGTCCAGGCTGGAGGTTGATCTATCAGGCTTTGAGCACCAGAGGGAAATTTAAGGATGGACTTCTGTCATAATCAATGAAAAATATTGAAGATTATTATGAACTGTATCAGTCAAGTGGTACTATCCGTGGTGCTGAAAAGGAGGATCAAACACTGGCATTTTAAATGAGCATTTGCTTTTAGATATCTTGTCTATGTGTCTGTGTGAGCAAGAGCAAGGCACTGCATGTTGAGTTACATTTGAAAAGATGGATCACAGTACTGTAAATGCAATGGTTAAGCTGAAGAGCTGAAATTAATTAACAAAACCACTGTGATTTGTGATTTAGATTCATGAATAAAAACACTTCACACATACCCTGACTTTGACTATTTTGGCAAAATGTATGACATTTATACCAAGTATTTAAGTTATTTTCAATCCATGGTCATAAATGATGACATTTTACTTTTTAAAACTGATTCTGCAATAATATAGTTTCTATTCCACAGAGCTTCACTATGAAGTTAAGTAGGCGTTTTCACCCTGGTTTGCAAACACAATAGCATATTAATAAGTTGTCACTGGAACACTCTAGGGGGCATTTCCAAATGTTATTGCAGCATTTTATGTTAATTATTCCGACAAATGTCAAGTTTCAAAGCCTGCAGTGTGAAAATACAGTAAAAAGTATTAAATAATGATGCAGTGTTTAATATTTAAAGCTGTTATGATTACAGTCTTACCAATAAAAGAAACACCACTAAAAAGTAAAGTAATAAAGGTAATGATAGCTGTACGTCATCTAATACACCATTATTGTCTGGTCATGCATGTATTTGCATATGTATGGACGAGCAGACGATATGCACATAGGACACAAGCAGCCAGTGTTTGTATGTGTGCTTAGAGGAGAATAATTGATGTGGTGAGCCTTATTCCACATGAATATAAGATGCCCTGAATCCTGGGCGGTTTTTCTGTTCCAGAACAGAGTAATTGGCATCTAACCACACCTTTTAGTACAGATGAAGGAGAGAGAGGGCACATTTTAGTCAAGTGAAGAGAGAGAGAAATAAAAAGAGCAATGCAGGATCAGCTCAATAGAGATGAAGAGACGAGAGTGAAAAAGCAACTGTCAGAGAGAGAGAGAAAGAGAGAGAGATGCTAAGGCGGGCAGGAAAGAAGGGATACGAACAGAAATGGGAAGGAATTAAAGACCGGCTAGTGGCACATGTAATGGAGGAAACCTGGTCATTAGCCAGCCTGGCAGGGAGCCTTTGATGTGCTTCACACATCCTGCCAAGAGCACAATGTCAGACCACTGGACACTAAACTTTAATAGTTACCACCCACAGGGGACACGCTGCTGCTCGCAAACAAGTGCACTCTGGTGTGTTCACCTCAGCACTTTCACATGTGGATCAGATATGAAGGCAAACACACAAGCATGTACAGTACAAAGCTAGATATGATGGATGCAGTACAGGATGTGTTCCAACCCAAATAAAGACAAAGTATACACATACAGTAACGGTGAGCACCAGTGTGGGTTGGAGTTCACTTGCATGTGGGTGTAGAAGTGTAACAATATCTAATTTGGATCTGATCAGGTTCAGCTGGACAGTCAGGCTCAGCTGCTCTGTGTCCCCAGTCAGCAGATAAACCAATGTAGTGTGACCTGCATGATGACTCTAGTCGTCAGTCTTCAAAACCAGACGTCACCAGTCTTTCCCGTAAAGTTCTTGCTCTGTGTTTGATGATTGTGGACCGGTCCAGTATCTGTGGACATCGTCTAGTGACTGTGTTGGTTGTTGTTCTATCTCTACTCTTTTCTTTTGTCTCTCCTCTGTCCACTAACCCCAACCGGTCGAGGCAGATGGCCGCCTACCCTGAGCAGCTGGTTCTGCTGGAGGTTTTTCTCTTCTGTTAAAGGAACTTTTACCTCCCTCCTGTCGCCCTTGGCTTGCTCTCGGTGGTTCTGTTGGGTTTACTCTCTGTATAGTCTTGAGGTCTCGGTCTTGAATTGTGAAGCGCCTCGACATTATCTTCGATTAAGATTGGTGCTATGCAAATAATATTGAATTCATTTGAAAGCCTGTTTAATTATTTACAAATAACCCTGAACACATCAGTGTCACAATTTAGATGAAATTGCTCATTTTTCTCATTTGGGATAGTTTTTAGATCATTTTTGTAGTTTTGTTTTTAGGTTTTTCATTTATTTTCAATTATTTTGCTATTTTTCTTAATTTTCTTGATTATTTTATTCATTTTTATTCAATATGGTTCATTTTGTGGAATATTTAGATAATTTTGATTAGTTTAATTCATTTTTTTCATTTTCTGGATTATTTTGTTAATTTTTTGCTTAATTTTGCTCATTTTTGCATCATATTTCCATTGCGTTGATCCTTTTATTATTTTCTTTGCTAGCTGACTACAGTTCTTGATCATTTGCTTCCTTTACCTGATTATGCCGTTCATTTGTTGCTCATTCCCCTGCCCATGTATAGTATATCAGAGATGATGAACACCCACGAACTCATACAGTATGAATGGGGAGAGAAACCTGAGCTAGAGAAAACACTGCAGAGGAAATGTTAAAAATACCCAAACAGCAAACAAAAGAGTTATTTACAGCTCTTGTCCTTTACAGATGGAGCGCAGTTCTTCCTCATGAGCATAAACTTCTGTGAGAAATTATGTTATTACTAAATGTCACACAGCTTTTATTTCCCTGCGGTGGCAACGGAGAGGAAGGATATTTTCTAAATGTGTCCCCACTGACCATATTATACGGCACTTAGGGAGCATCAATAAAGTTCAGTATCTAGGCTTAAACGTGAAGGAATGAAGTTTAGCCACAGTAAGACAGAATACATGTGTGTGAATGAGAAGGACCCAAGAGGAACGGTGAGGTTACAGGGAGCAGAGATAAAGA
>JAQQAE010000855.1:0-28959 GCA_029823295.1 Pseudamia nigra
CAAGCTTGATGTGTACCTATGATGAAAATTACAAACCTCTCTTATCTTTTTAAATGGGTGAGCTTGCACATTTTTACATTTCCCAATAATTATTGTCCCCACTGTACATGAAAGTGTTGTAGACAACATAAACAAAGAATAAAAGGATGCATATTTGTTGTGCTTATTTTTATATTATTATATTTATTAGCTCCACCAAGGAGTTATGTTTTTGTCAGTGTTTGCTTATGTGCTTATTTATCTGTTTGTTTATTCACAACATAACTCAAAATGTAATAGATTTGGATGAAGTTTTCGGGATTGGTCAGAAATGGCACAAAGACCAGTCGATTAAATTCTGGGAGTGACCTGGATCATCGTCTGCATCCAGAAGATTTTTAAAGGATTCTTCACCATTGTGAGATAGGGATATATTCAACATTTGCCCTTGTAACGCCACAAATAACACCCAGAAAATTTAGCCAAAAATATTGGATACCACTATTATGGAAATACTATTTTTGTGAATAACTGTTGAACTAATAATGATATGTATGTGATTCTAAATGCTAATGGTAGGTATTCATGGTCAAAGAATCCAATAATGAGGGTCAAATGAATTTAAGAATATTACTTTTGGGTGCAATAACATGGCAAAAATGAGCATAGGTTCAAATGATAACGGTTGGTTTTCACTATGAAGACAACCTGAGCTGCCTTGGTGGAAGTCTGCGTTTTCTGAGAGCTTTTTAGTTTCAATATTTGATGAATTTGGTGACTGCACTTGAGGACATTCAAAGTTCTTGAGTTCTTGAGTCTTTTCTCTTAAGAGTAATTCTTCCCAGTATATGGATTTGCACAGTAGTTGTGGTAGCACTAATAGGACTGTTGCACTGTGTAAAAGTCACAAAAAGACAAATGGCATGAAAGATGCAAAAAAAATGTAAAAAGGACAAAAAATTGGCATGAATGGCATACACTGGTTTACATAAACCAAACTTAAAAAATAGAGTTGTTATTATTATAGAGTTAAAAGAAAAATGTTTGCCATACTAAATCATCAATATTCAATATCACAATATAAAATGATAATGATAAAACCAGCATATTCTGCTCTCTCATAGTTATTTTCTCTTTGTGTTATAACTAGTTTCTCTCTTCTCTCCGTCTTTCCCACAGTCTCTTCTGGAGGCACATGACATGGTGGCCTCCAAGTGCTACGAAGTCCCGCCCCCAGCTGAAATGACCAACGATGCCGCAGTGAACAACGCCCTGATGCAGGCCGACGCTGTGCGCATGATTGGCATCCGAAAAAAGGCCGGAGAACCGCTGGTGAGCAGAGCTAGAAACAGGCCGGGAGTGTCGGCATAGGATATGTGCTCCATCTGTCTGGTGTCACCCTCACACTCCGCTCTTTCAGGGTGTGACATTCCGGGTGGAGAAAGATGACCTAGTCATAGCTCGGATCCTTCACGGCGGGATGATTGACAGGCAGGGTCTGCTCCATGTGGGCGACATCATCAAGGAAGTGAATGGGAAGGATGTTGGGAATAACCCCACAGAGCTGCAGGAGATGCTCAAAGACTGCAGCGGGGGCATCACACTGAAAATCCTGCCCAGCTATAGAGACGCTCCTGCCCCCCCACAGGTACACAGTAAACACAAACACAACCTGGTTATGTAATAAGAACAGGCAGATGTTGGCCAGTGGTACAAGCATAGTGATCGGTCCTACGGCCTTCCCACAATCCCGTGCACTGGAATGTGAACCCTGGGAGCCCTATTAATAACACTCCACATGCTATGTAGGTCACAATAGCTGTGTCAGTCTCCACACACACTCCAAACACACACACACACACACACACATATACACTTCCTGTAGTCTCAGGCTTTCATGTTTGGAAAGTACAGTAGTTTAGGTCAAGGGCAGAGGTTCTGTGTGAAGATCAGGGGTGAGGTGTGGGGGGCATTTACAGTCAGACAGCTCTGAATCGTCTGTAAATACTGAGTGTCAGACGCCTTTTTTCTGTTCTGAGTTGTTAATGCATTGGCTTGTTTGTGTTCCATACAAAATTATAAAGGGGACAAAATTAACAAAAATGAGTTAAATTAACAACGAAATTATTAAGAAAATGAACAAAACTGTGGACAAAATGTATAGAAATCAATTAAACAAACAAAGAAAGTAAACAACATAAAAATGGACCATATTTTAAATTGACATGCTATATACTTTTTTACTGTAAATGAATCCACATATCCTTTTTATGTATTTTACTCTTTGAATGTCAATAATAATTACATAGATCAGAATAAACAAAATAAGTCAACAAAATGAATAAAAATTGAAGAAAAATTGATGAAATAATCAAGAAAATGAACTCAATCTAAATAAGAGAGTAACAAAGTTATCCCCAGAATGAGCCAGATAATCTACAAAATAAATAATAACCACCCTAGTAATCTACAAAATGGACAAACATCAACAAAATAATCTAGTAAATGAACAGAAATGTAATAATAATCAAGAAAATGAACCACATTGGACAGCAAAGCAACAATATTATCCCCAAAATGAACAAAATAACCAACAAAATGTTAAAAATATCAAGCAAATGGACAGAAATAGGCAACAAAATGAATAAAATTATCCATAAAAATGCAAAAAAATGAACCAAATTATCTATAAAATGAACAAAAAATAACAAAAAATCCACCAAATTATCAAAAATGAACAAAAATAATCAAGAAAACTAATTGAAACAGAAAGTCACATGTAACGTGACTTTGAATCTAATCAACAGACTGAACAAAATATTAAAATAAAGAAGACAAATAAGCAACAAAATGAAGACAGAAGATTTTTTTTTAAAATGAGCAATCATCAAAACTGTATTTAAAAACATAATAATAAAACAATGAATCTCCTTGAAATCTACACCTATGGTTTATGGTATCTTTATGTCACTTCTAGCTTTGAGTCAAAACTCCTGAAGGTGTTGTTCATCCTCGTCATAAACCTGGAAATGCCTGTGAGCTTCAAATTGAATGAAGGCCAGTAAAACTGAATGAGACATAATGCAGAATTACATCCTGCTCCTTTGCTCGGGGGTGCTTTGTGCAGTATATTTTACTGGCCTGTTTTATTGCTTCCTGTGGCTGCTTGTTTAATCTAATACATCGGCCAGAGCGCTTAGCCTTCCTGGCAAAAGCCTCCACTGTTGGCGCAGCGGGAACAGCTGTGGTGGTGCAGCATGGTACACAATATGAAGAGGTTGTGAATGAGCGAGAGTGTGAGCCAAGGTGTGAGGCGACACACTGAGCTTAAGTTTGTTTTCAGAGCCGTTTGTGAGGTCGGGTCACAAACGATAACCTATTTTGGTCTGCACTTGAAAAAATCACACAAATCAGTGAATTTCTTCCTGCAAAAATCTTCATTTTAAAGAGAACTGGGTCATTGCTGTGACCTAAGATTTACAATTTTTAAAGGACACTAATTAACTATAACTATTCTATAATTAACTAAAGTCTGGAGACTGTTAAGTATTAAAGTGCTCATTTGAAGAACACAAAACATGCAGCTCCTTTTCAGATAACTGCACCCGAAACAAACCGTTTAGATTTCTGAATATCTGTGATGCCACAAATATACAATCATTGTCCTCAGTTTGTCTTCCAGAACCACCAGGATGTTCCAGGATAGTCAGCCAAATTGCTTTTGCTTACATGATGGAATCCACGGCACGGTCAAGAAAAGGGCGTGGTCGACAGGAGGACATTTACTGAAAAAGTCCCATATGTTTTCTCCAAATTTATATCTCTACTGTTTATGTGCAAAGAGCTTCTTTATAACAAATTTCACAGTGAGATGTTGTGCTAACTTTTTATGCTCTGATTGGCCGAATAAACAATTATTCTTAAGGTGTCATGTTGTGAAGGCTATAGCACACACCAAAAATAGTGCACTTTTCATGGACAATTTTTTTACAAAAGAAATTGACAGGCATTTTCATCAGATGCTCGTGTGTGGGGCTAATTTCAGCTTGAGTCTGATTGGTTGTCATGTCTGATGTCACAAATCACAAAAATCCTAAACAGCTTATTTGTGCTGCTGTCTGTTTTGATGTGAAGATTTCTCAGGACTGGTAGAGCAGTTTTTCATTTTTTATATAAATACCATAGCCCAGTCAAGGTGGATTTTCACTCTATGTACCCTTTAAAATAACACATGCCCACATGGCATGTTCAATCCAGGATGGAAACATGGCAGAATGAAGGATGCCTGTGATATTCTGAGCTGAAATTTAAATTACCCATTACCCGTGGCTTGAATTCTGCAGTTAGGGTCTCCACCATGTAATCATAGGTAGCAGACATTTCCAAATATTGTTATTGTTTTGTTGTTGGAGTTCACAGTGACTCTGACCTTTGACCTTTGGCTACAAAAATCACCTCAGCTTTGTCTCTAACTCAATGTTCATACCAAATGTTAGCATTCTAACGAACTTTAAACACCCCTCCTTAAATTGTCACCTTATCGTGGTGGAGGGGTTTGGTGCCTGAGTGATCCTAGGAACTATGTTGTCGGGGGTAATTTGCCCCTGGTAGGGTCTCCCACGGCAAATTGGTCCTAGGTGACAGGTCACACTAAGAGCAATTCAGAAAACCCTTATGATGAGGAAGAAAATCAGGAACCGGAGAACCCCGCCTGCTATGGGGAGGCCAGGCTCCCATGCTGGAGCCAGGCCTGGGGCACACCAGTGGGCTCCTGCTGTCCAGACCTCCAACCATGGGGTCTGCTCGAGTACAGTCTGAAAAAAGAACATGCCTCTGCATTCCTGTGGGTCCACCACCTGAAGGAAGAGTCATAAGGGTTTGGTACTGTGTGGTTTAGGTGGCACCCGAAAGGCAGTGGCCTGGGTGGTCCAATCCCCAGTTGCCAAAACTAGCTCCAACTGGGAGGAGGCCTTGGGCAGATCCAAGACATGCTGGAGGGACTATGTCTCTCTATGTGTGCTATCTATTTTTAGATTGAAAAAGTGACTGATGGTTGAATGTGCATTATTGCAGGTGTACGTCCGACCATACTTTGACTATGACCCGGCCAATGACAACCTCATCCCATGTCGAGAGGCGGGAATGGCTTTCAAGAAAGGCGACATCCTTCAGATTGTCAACAGAGAGGATCCAAACTGGTGGCAGGTGAGCTGGCCTTAAAGAATATATAACATTGCCATAGACACAACACATCTAATTTATTTGTAGTTAATATCATTTTATTAGAAAACACACAACCAATCCTCAAATTTGGGTCTGTTACCCCATTGGAAATAATTCAGACAGGGACATTTAAGGGCTAAAAATGACTTAAAATCATGCAAAAACAATGTGATTTCAAACAGCTGATATGACTTTAAATATGATTTGGTACACACACTATTAGTTAAAAGTTTGGACACACTTTCTCATTAAGTTTTTTTTTTTTTAATTTTCATCATTGCATATTAATACTGAGTACATCCAAATTGTGAAAGAACATGTAAGGAATTATGTAGTAAACAAAAAAGCATGATCCCAAAAAATCTTTTATATTTCAAATAGTGCAAAGTTGTCACGTTTAGCTTTGATGACAGCCTAGCACACTCATGGCAACTGTGCTTCAGGATATATTGAATATTCTTGAGATTGTTAGACCAACTTCTGTTTCTTAAAGTAATGATATACTGTCTGTACTTGTCATCAAAGCTAAATGTGACTACTTTGGACAAACTAAAATATAAAACATTGTCTGGGTTATTAGTAACAATTGAATGTCTTCAGTTAATGTACAATGTTGAAAATAATTTTAAAAAAATAAAGAAAAACCACTGAAGGACAAGGTGTGTCCAAACATTTGACTGGTTGACTAAGGAGCAATCAACCAGAAGTCTGGACTTTGAAGAGGAAATATAGGCTGTGTAACAACAAAAATACAGTTGCTCAAAAGTAGGCAGTAAAGGACAGGACTCCGGTGCCTCATATAAGCACTGCAGTGTGCGGTGTCTGGAGAAATGGCTAATATGTGGGACATGGCATTCACATGTCACTGACAGATCCACGGGGACTGCAGATCAATAGGTTTTCCTACTAATCAAATTTCAAATTGCATTGCTTTTGAATGATTTTATCTCATTTTTCGCCTCTCATTCCCCCTTTCTAAATTGTTTCCATTTGTGTAGCATTTGAGGAATGGCTGTGCATTTTCTAATCAAATCACACTGAAATATGTTGTGTTCATACTGTCAACAATGAAATATAAGTCGAAGCAAATTTTTAAAATGCTGTATTATTTTTTAATTGGTATTTTCCCTACTGTCCATACTTGTACATTCATGCTGATTTGTATTCTATGCCAGGCATGCCATGTGGTGGGTGGGGCTACAGGACTGATCCCAAGTCAGTTCTTGGAGGAGAAGAGGAAGGCATTTGTCCCTAGAGACTTTGATGGATCAGGTCGGTCGCCGCATGCATATCTCACTGACCTTTGTATAATCACCCTCCGTGAATGATGCTTCGGTCAGAGCTTAAATCTGTTGAACCATCCTGCTTTTCTGTTTTTGCATTGCTGATGTAGAAAAGATGGATTGACCTAAAAGCCTGTCAACAATTTAGCATGCAGACATTTTTTCTCTCTAGTGTGTTTTTACTTCTAGAAACTAATTTAGTGCCAGGATACTTGGTAGAAATGAGAAAGTGTGCCATTGTTGCCCCCTTCTGGCCAAATAGCATAACTGCAGCAATCTTCTTGTTTTATAGGGATCCTTTGTGGAACCATAGCCGGGAAAAAGAAGAAGAAAATGATGTATCTGACAGCCAAAAATGCAGGTCAGAGATCCTCATTTGTAGCTGATATGTGTAGTATTACTAGTATTTTAACCATTAACATTTTCAAGCATTTATTTCTGTGGCTTTAAACAGAGTTTGACAGACACGAGCTGCAGATCTATGAGGAAGTGGCGAAGGTTCCCCCGTTCCAGAGGAAGACGTTGGTGCTGATTGGAGCTCAGGGTGTCGGCCGCCGCAGCCTCAAGAACAGACTGATGGTCCTGCATCCCTCCCGCTTCGGCACCACCATTCCATGTATGTCACCACAGGTTTATTTCTGACCGTAAATGAACAAAACAAGCAACAAAATGAACAAAATAAATGAAATCAACATGCATTAACAAGAAATGGACCAAACGCTACAAAAAAGAACAACATCTTCTCCCCAAATGTGCAAAATAATTAACAAAATGAACAAAACTCGACAAAGTCAAGGTCATGAACCTTTCGGAATTAATATAATTAATATAGTAATATTTCTTTTTTAAAGTTGTCGATTTTCTTGATTATATTTCTCCACTTATTTTCTGTATTATTATTTAATTTTTGGCGGGATATTTTTGTCCACTCTTGCAATTATTTCATTCCTTATCATAATTTTGTTCATTTTTATTTATTTTGATAATTTGTTCATAATTTTCTTTATCTTTCTCATTTTGTTAATATTCCATCTCTAATGTTTTGATTAATTTTCACATTTTTTTGTGCTTACATTTTCAATTTTGCTGATTATTTTGCAATTTTATAATATTTTGTTGGCTATTTCATTAATCATGTTCATTATTTTATTAATTTGTTTTATTATTGTTTATTTATGTACATTTAAGAAATGGATTTGTAAATGGACTGTTGATCTTTATTAGTTTTCTTTTTTTCTTAGTTTTCTCTTGGCATTTTTATATATTTTGTTGATTGTGTTGTCCAATTTTTTCATTGCTGTTAATTATGTGTGCATTTAAAGAAGAAAATATATAAAAATGCTACACGTTGACTGATTTTCAGTGAAAACATAGATAATATCAGTTTATAATGACTGTTTCTAAGCTCCAAGGTCCCAAAGAGGTGATGCATTTTTTCTTTTGGTTCTTAACCTGAAGATGTGATACAGTAAGAAAACTAGAACATAGTCGTTTCAAATAAAAACAAACTCAATATCTTCATTCAGACACTTCTCGGCGAGCCCGTGATGATGAATTAGATGGAAACTCGTATCACTTCACGTCAAGGATGGAGATGGAGGTGGACGTGAAAGCCAGTCGCTTCCTGGAACACGGCGAGTACGACGGTAACCTGTACGGCACCAAGATCGAGTCCATCCATGAGGTGGTGGCTGCAGGACGCACCTGCATCCTGGACGTCAACCCACAGGCATGTTTTACTCACACATAACGTCTTCTACAGTATGTGAGGGTGGATTTAATATAATGTTTAGTATTGTGGGACATTTCAGGTGTCATTTTGCAGTTCTGTGAAACATAAAGCCAAGACATGAATGTTCATGTCAGAAGAGGAGGGTTTTTTAAAACTTTCGGCTGTTCCTTTCTGTCTCCTTCCAGGCTTTGAAGGTACTGAAAACTGCTGAGTTCATGCCTTACGTGGTGTTCATCGCAGCGCCCGATTTTGACACGCTGAAGGCCATGCACAAAGCAGTGGTGGATGCAGGCCTCAGCACGAAGCAGCTCACGGTAAAATGAACATCTGTTTACTGATGAGTCAAATTAGTGCACAGACAAAAATGTTGTCACTATGAAAATCTCATTAGTCAAAATCAGTAATTACTATAGATGTTAAATCATTGTTGATTTAAGTTGAAAGGATCATTTATGGTCCTGTGTGAAACTTGATGTAACCAGATTGTATTTGTGGTTTGAATTCAATTTCTAAAAAAAAATGAAAAACTACTTAAAAGATGCAAAAACCTCCCTGGATGTTTTGCTTCTCATTGCTTTATAAAGTGAGCCATTGTCAGTGTCGTTTTTTAGAAGAATATACAAAAAACTGTTAAATGTGAAGGTGAAAACAGATTTCTACTAAGTAATGTCCTTTAGCATAAATGAATGATGGAAAATAAGTGATTGCATAAGTATTCACCTTTTCTAACATGACTGACCTAAATTAACATTTATAAAGCCAAGAGGTGTTGATAGTCTCATGGACAGATTGTGCATTGAATTGTGTTTGTGTGCATTGAATGTGAAACCTTTCCATGTCACTGAATATCCAAAAGTTCAGTTACAGTCACCCTATGGCAAATTCACAGATTTGAGTCTCTGGGGAGACTCGTGGGAGGACTCCCAACATGCCTGTGACTACTTTAAAAGACATATAGGCTTAAATACTGAGATGGGAGACACTGAATACAGCAACTGCTGAACAGGTTCTTCACCAGTCAAAATGTTATGGATTAGGGCAAAAAGACAAAGGCTCTGATTAATTCTGCTATGTTTGAACACTGTGCATCATTAAAAACACCCCATGTAGCATAGTGGGAGCAGCATCATGCTGTGGGGTTACAGTACATCTCTGCAGCAGGCTGTGAAAGGCTTTAGAGCAGGGGTGAGCAAATCAAGGCCTCAAGGGCCAGTGTCGTGCAGGGTTTCCAACTGCCTCTGCCCCACCCACTGTGTCTTCCAGCTTCTGAATGAGTGAACACACCTGATCCAGGTCATCAACAGTGGGTAGGATTTGCCCACCCCGCTTTAGAGTTTGGAATGAACAGCAAAGTATAGGGAGATATTATGGGATAACCTGATTCAGTCTGCAAAAGAACTACAACTTGGGAGAAGCTTTATTTTTGAAGAAGACAATGAGCCAAAGTGTACAGCAAAAACTGCACTGAAATGGTTTAAAAACGACACTGAATGTTCTAGTGGCCGAATCAGAGAATACTTTTGACTGGACTCCTAATCACCTTGCAATGTGTCAGACATCAAGCGGTTGGGCCCAAAATCAGTGTCTATAAAGTTGGGCTGTTTTGTAAAACATAAAATAAAAGCAGAATGCAATTTGCAAATCCTTTTCAACCCATATTCTATTGAAGACATTACAAAGACGAGATATTTTATGTTCAAACTTATAAACTTTTATGTATTTTTTACAAATATTCACTCATTTTGAATTTGAGGCCTGTAACATGTTCCAGAAGAGCTGGGACAGGATCATGTTTACCTCTGTACTAGATCACATTTCGTTTTACCAACACTCAAATGGTCATGGTATATGGTCTTGCACTTACATAGCACCTTTCTACCCTCCAGCACTCAAAGCGCTTTACAGTGCTTTCCATTCACCCGTTCGTCCACACAAGCACACACACATTCATGTACCAGTGAACAGTGACTGGGAGCAACTTGGGATTCAGTGTCTTGCTCAAGGACACTTCGGCCTACTGAGCCACAGCCGTGCCGTCAATAAGTTTTTAGGAACTGAGGACATTCATTTTTGAAGTTTTGTACCGTAGGTGGAATTCTGTCCCATTCTTGCTTGATGTAGGACATCAGCTCAGCTGTCTGGGGTCTCCGCTTTCATATTTTGTGCTTCATAATGTGCCACGCAATTTGAGTGGAGGACAGGTCAGCCTCTCCAACTTCACTGGAATTCAAGGTTATACAAAGAGTGCCGTAACTTTGATGAAAAGTACATCTATAGAGAACTGACTTAAAGGGGATGAATACTCAAGCAATCTCTTATTTTATGTCATTTCCCTCCTTATCTTTTTCTACCTTTGTTGTCATTTTTTGTGTCTTTGATGTCTTCTTGCATCTTTTACTAATTCATAAAAATCAACAGTCAACTGTTTCTTCAATTTTCACTCGGGATGAAAACTCACCCTTTATGGACTAATAATTTATTCATTGTCATAATTATCAATACAGACCAGTATGAACATTTTTATTTATTCATATTATTTTTAGCCTCATCACACCACTTTAACTAAAAATAAACTGGTGATACTGGGCAGTGGTGGCCTAGAGGTTAGAGAAGTGAGCTTTGACTGGCTTGAATCCCCGTACCTGCAGGATTTTCTAGGGGAGGAAGATGAAAAGCACCACCTGTTCCCACCCTTATCACCACTGTGGGCCCTTGAGCAAGGCCCTTAGCCCCCAAATGCTCACTGGGTGCTGCACAGTAATTGCCCACTGCTCCTCAGGGATGGGTCAAATGCAGAGAACAAATTTAGTGTATATGTATGTACTGTATATATGACAATAACGATAACATAACATTGTGGACTCAGTTGTGCCTTTTGTGTTGCAGGACGTGGACCTGAGGAAGACGGTTGACGAAAGCGCCCGGATCCAGAGAGCTTACGGTCACTACTTCGACCTGACCATCGTCAACGACAACCTAGACAAGGCCTTCGAGACGTTACAGGCTGCCGTTGACAAACTGTGCAGTGAACCCCAGTGGGTCCCGGTGAACTGGGTGTACTGAGGACCCACCCACCTATTCTGAGCAGGTCACACTTGATCCATAAAGGCCAAAGAAGAGGAGGAGGCGAGGGCAGCTTTGATATTGGAGACATTTTCTGCAAAATAATTCAAATATTAAAAAAAAAAAAAGAATACTTGCTCTTTCTCCTCTCGGGCCTGTACGCTGTAAAATGTTTTTCTACTCAAAGGGAAAGAGTGCTTATTTATTTTATAACTTTTTATGAAAGATCTTTCTTACTCAATGTGGAATTCTGCTGAGAATGAAACAAAAAAATCTGGTCATGTATTTGGGCCATATTTTTGCATTAATTTATTGTCTGTTTCTGTTGTTTCCCCTTTGAATTTAGGCGTTTGTTTTTGTCTTCCTGGACATGTGGGATTTATCAGAAATGAAGACAAGCAGGCGTTTGATGAATCTTTGAGACCTATGAGGGTTAAAGAAGGCTGTTAATGCCATGTCTGTATAGCAGTTTTTTTTTTGGTTTTTTTTTTTACCCCCGTACAATTGTATACCTTGTGTTTTTATGTAGTTGGCCCTGTGCTCTTTCAACAGGAGCGGTTATTCAGAAATCATGAGGCCTGTTTGTGCACAATTCTTCCAATGTTTCAAAAAAAGACAATGTACCTTTTTAAGATCAAACACCATCTCTATTTAATTTCTTTTTTTTCCATTGCTGTAGTGATTTTCTAGAGTGTAGTGTTTTGTTCCAGATGACCCTTTACTTCAGTCTGTCTGTCTGGAATACTGTCCACGTAAGCCAAGGTGTCCCTGTTTTTAGATGTGAATGTGGCACAAACTCACCTTTATTCCCCTTTTACCTCTTATGCCAAAGCCCTGATCATACTCCACATAAAGCTCCAAATACTACTACATATGATCAATATACTACAGGCTGTGATATGAATTTGTATTTGACAATAATAGGATGTTGGATGGTAACTGCCTCTATACATTCATACCATCTTTTAGAGAAGAACCACATACATAGACCGTGAAGCTTCCGGCATCTTAATGCCAGTTTCACTTTGCATTACCAATTACTGTGTTAATTCATCCAAAAGTATTTTCTTAGATCAAAGTTGTAGAATATTGAATCAATCTGTGCCACGTTTTAGAAAACAGCCTCACTGCCTGTTTGTGTGTCATGTCTTCAGAGTTGTTTTTACATTTTTATCAGCAAAATTATCCTGAATAAAGTTTAAAAAATGTTTAATCTTGGTGATCAGTGATCATTTAAACATTTGGAGAAATAAAATCATTAAGAGCATTTCCACAGACAGCATGAAGGAACTCAGATTAGGACTAAACAGCTGTGTAGCCTCAAGAAAACCACTAATCAGTGAGGCTAATCAGAAAAAAACGCTTCAATTTGCTAGAGAGCATAAACATTGGACTCTGAAGCAATGGAAGAAGTTCCAGAGTGACTGGCGCATCAGGGTAAGAAGACAGGCGTAGTGATCACCCATCATGCCTAGTGCTACTGTACAAGCCTGTGGGGGCAGTGCTGTGATCTGGGGTTGGTGCAGTTGGTCAGGTCTAGGTTTAGCAACGTTATATGTCCAAACAATGAGGTCAGCTGACGACCTGAATATACTGAATGACCAGGTTATTCCATCAATGGAGTTTTCCTTCCCTTTTGGCACAGGCATATTTCAAAATGACAATACCAGGATTCATCACACTCAAATTGTGAAACAGTGGTTCAGGGAGCATGAGACATCATTTTCACACATGGATTGGCCACCACAGAGTCCAGACCTTAACCCCATCGAGAATCTTTGGAATGTGTTGGAGAAGGCTTTGCACAGCGGTCTGACTCCCTCATCATCAATACAAAATCCTGGCAAAAAATTAATGCAACTGTGGACAGAAATAAATGTGATATTGCAGAAGCTGTTTAAAACGATGCCACAGTGAATGCGTGTCGTAATCTAAAGACAGTTCAACGGAAAATAAGCATGTGACTTTTTTTGGCGAGGCAGTGTACAATGCAGTCTACGGTCACTTTATTCAGTACAAACTGGTTATAAAAAAGGGACAGACGTGGCCATGACATGTTGCTGCAATTGAAGAGATACAAATGTTATAATAGGCTGTAAAGAACAACAACAAAAGACATTTCATGAAACACAATCATTTATGGTATTTTGTTTTCTTCAAATTACAAAATATAGCATTAAACCTGCGAAACAGCCCCTTTTTTGAAGTACTAATTATTAACCTTTTAGATTTATTGAGAAATCGTGACTCATCATTTTGTTCATTTACTCTACATAGCAAAAATGACTGTTCAGCTTTTTTCAGTCTTTCGTCTACACATGTACAGCAAATAAGATTGAACTTATTTTTCTTCATTTTGATCTATGCTGTGAATAATCACAGCTATAGTACCAAATCAACAAAAAGTAACAAAATATTTAAAAAATTACAAATGAAGAAAAAAAAAAATCCAACAAAGAACAAGAAAATCTAGAAAATCAAGAAAATTAAGTTAAAATCACCAAAATAATGAAGAAATTCACCAAAAAAATAAAATTATTCCATGACATGAACAAGGTAATTCAGGCAATGAACAAAGAAAATGAATAATCAAAAATAAATAAATGCATTAGGAAAAAAATATTTTTTTTAAATCACCAAAACCATCCAAAAACTGATGAGATTATGCCCCTAAACAATGAATCTTATTAGGCATAGTTGTCAACTTTACCCCAGAATGAAAATATAACATGGAAAACAAAAATGACTTCTGAGAACTTATATTTTTACATTTGAATTTTAAAAAGGACCTGTAGACACTGTGATATGTCAAATAAATACAAATGATGAAGCGGACAAATCAGAACACAATACAGGAAGTTGTTTTTTCAACATTTTTATTAATTAACGCAACTTACAGTCAAGCCAAAGAGTGAACTATATTAAGTGATACATATTCACATTATGTCCTAACAGGGTTTACAGCATATCTTGTGTTCTGTAAGCATAATTGTTAACAAAAAAATAAGGAAATGTAAAATGGAAATCAAAGCTTACAACTTTACAACAAGAATGAGGAGCTTAGCCATGGATGTGAACAAATTAAAATCAGCAATGTAATAAAGACCCTCACCAGGACAGGAATGACAGCAAATTCAGTTTTGGCATGTTGTGGTTTAAATAAGGGAGGAAGAGAGAAAGAGAAAAGATAGAGAGAAGTAACCTACAACTTAAAACTGAGCTCAAAAATTTAACAGATGGGAGGTTTGAAGTCGCGAGGCTGTGTGGAGGCTGCCTTCTGCCAAGAGACTTTGGTCACTTTGTTTCTCCATCATGGCTTATAATGTACAAAAAAAGCACAATGCATGAAATAATAAAACGGCCAATGAGGGAAGAAAAAAAACTGGAGTGTCCTGGAATTCTGGTTTATGAATGAAGAAGGGAACGCTTTACATGTCTATCGGAATCTACGGATGATTGTCGGTTGTTCTTAAAAATTTAAAGTTTTGCAGTCGACTCCAGGACAGCCCCTACATTCATAGGAGGTAGATAACGTGGCAATGACACGACTTAGAGACAAGGTGTCACAACGGGAATCCAGCTCTCTGTCAAGTCTCTGGAATTGTAGTGCATAATTTGTTTAAGGCCAAATAGAAACATCGCACGTAGATCTAAGGCTGTGTTAAGACAAAGGTGCACAAGGGAGGATGGGGACTTCTAGTGGGGTTTGGAGTCAGGATGGGGGGAACACAGTAAGCAGATACAGCCCTTTTGAGGCAATACCTGAGTCAACAGTCTCGCCGGGTGCTTATCGTCGACTAAACTCCATATTTTTGGCTACGCAGACAGAGATTTTGCAAAAATAAAGAGTGTACAGATACGGTGCGGTGAAAAAGTATTGGAGGGATGGCAGACCTACCAAAATATCTCAATGACTCATCCACAAGGTCACATAACCCAAAAAAAAACATCCGAAGAACTGCAGACCTCACTTGTCTCAGTTAAGGCCAGTTTTCATGATTTAGCAATAAGAAAAAGACGGGACAAAAATAGCATTCATGGAAGAGTCCCAGGGTGAAAACCACTGCTGATCGAGACTTTGTGGGAAAATATTCTGTAGACTGACGAGACAAACGGCGCATGTCCCGTTACACGTGGTGTAAAACTAACACCCATTAACAGATCATCATATAAACAGTCAAACACAATGGTGACAGTGTGATGGTCTTGGGCTGCTTTGATGCTTCAGGAACGGACAACTTGCTGTAACTCATGGAGCCATGGATTCTGTTCTCTACCAGAAAATCCTGAAGGAGAATGTCTGGCCATCAGTTCATAACCTCCAACTCAAACGCACTAGTTATACAGCAAGACAACTATCCAAAACCCACCAACAAGTCTACCTCCAAATGGCTCAAAAAATAAAACCAGGGTTTTGAACTAGTCTCGTCACAGTTCGGACTTTAGTCCGACTGAGATGCTGTGGTGTGCCCTTTAACAGGCCGTCATAGTAGAAAACCCTACAATGTGTCAGAATTAAGACAATCCTGCATTTTGTATTGACTTGAGTAAACTTTATCTAATACAAAAATTTGTTTGAGGATTTGAAAGATTTAAGCGTGACAAAAAGGGCAAATACTTTTTCACAGCACTGTAAAACGGTGTTCTGGTGGGATTGTGTTTGCTTTAAATTGCATAAATCACACAATATCATTTGGCCACAAGATATAACACACTCCTTTGTTGCAACAGATTGACTGGTCAAGGCATTTGCACGCCCTTGAGCGACATTCAAACCTCCCACCATGGAAAAAAAATATTTTACTGGACAATATGAAGTACACTAAAGAAAAAAGTCAATGCAGCATATATCAGGCTTATGAGGTACTTCATGAATATATATATATATAGATATATCAACCTTTTTAGAAAAGCTCTTCAAACTCATATTATTCCTTATAATTCCTATCGATAGCATAAAATACCTCGTCAGTTATTTCTTTTTTTTCTTTCTGCCCAACCTCAGGTGGGCGATTTTATTTTGAGACTGCTTTGAAAGTGCAAAACACAAAATACTGATCGTTCTATGCAGCATATACACGCAAAAGGTTGCATCATAATTACAAAAAAGAAATTATTTTCTTTTTATGTGGCGCGGCAAAGTTTGTCAAACCTTTATGTGGATTAAAAAAAAAAAAAAAAAAAACTTTACAAACCCGAGGTTGGGGCTGATGGAGATGAAAAAGATCCGATAAAAGGCACACATAAAAAACACTACAAAACGCCCTGGCTGAGACAATGACTGTCATGTACCTTTTAATTGAAGATTACAATGTCTGGATGCATGGTAAAGCATGTTCAAATGTGTTTATTCCCTTTGTATATTGTTGCAAAACTACATTTTACAAAAACACGATGCTGGATTTGAAAAAGTGTAGAAAGAACAGAAATGAGTGACAGATAGGGACCTCTGCCCTGATGTTATTGCAGCACTGGGTAATCATGAAGATATTTGTTAACAAGGAGTGGCTCTATCCAGTAAATACACCTAAACAGATCAACATCCAGGATGGTGCCAAATGTCTAAACAAATCTAGGACTTCACTTGGCCTCTATGACGACTCACATAAACTATGTGAATCAACTCTGCTTTTGCAAACAGTATTAAAGGAGACATATTGTAAAAAAAAAAAAAAACCAAAACATGATGTCCATTTCCTTTATTAACAGGTTTGGGTTCTCTAAAATAATGTTCAAGTATCAAAATTCACACTTAAAAGAAGAAAAACACACCTTTTCAGATAACTGGCAACTCGTCATTTAGATTTCTGGATATTAGTTATGTCACAAATATATGTACAATCATTGCCCCCAGGACCACAACCCCCAAAACCAGCATGGAATCTCAGGATTATATACCAGAGTGTTCCCATGGCATAGACAGGAAATGGGTGTGGTCAACAGGAGCATACAAACATGATAGAATGAAGGAACTGCAGTATTTTGTGCTGAAATTTCTATTCAAGAGCCAGTAAGAATTAAAAAGGTCCCATATTGTGACACTTAAATGTATCCGTGTTCCATGTATGTGTCTATTAAAGATTTCTGTGTGGGTGCTGACAAAAATAAGCGTGTTGATTTTTCTTTGGTTTTCCATGCGTCACAAAGACTGATTTTACTGTGAGGTGTTGTAACTGCCCACTTGTGACCAAAAAAAAAAAAAAAAGATTTAAAAAGGCAGAATAAAATACTTTTTAGGGATAATTTTCTGGAAAAAACAGCCAGGAATATTGCCAGTTGCTCATGGGGTTGGAGCTAATCTTAGCTCGACTATGACTGGTTGCGATCGGTGACGTTACAAATCACAAAAACACAAAATGGCCCGTTTTTCCTATTGTCTGTCTCATGTGGATTCCTCAGGACTGGTACCTAGCAAGTTCATACTTATGCTTTTATATTTTGAATCGCAGACTTTATATGAACACCAAAAAAAAAAAAAAAACTGATGGGATTTTCACTGTATGGGACCTTTAACTAAACTCATTAAAAAGGGCTACAATATGTCTCCTTTAACATACTCATAGTTTGAGGGTTCCCTTGAACAACAATTACCAACTAAACATTATTGCTACATACTTCACCAATCCAACAAACATTCCATTACATCAATGCTGACGTGTCAATGGCACATTTACAGTTTCTATTGAATCGAGTCCTAAATTGTGCCGAGTTACCTTTGTCATCTTAAAACACCAAAACAAAAATGAAGGACTCACATGACTTGATCACCCAATTAAAATGATTTGGTCCCCTAAAATGTAACCAACCAGTCTTGCATGGTTACTTGGTTTTCCATTTATTAAAGTTCAAAGAAAAGAACAGTGCTATTACACGATATTGGCTTGTGTCAGTTTTGGTCACTACAATTTGTCCATTTTGTTAGCGTTAGAAATTTGGGCTAATATTAGCTAGCACCTGACATTGCTCTGAGGTAGTTTTTTTCTCCAAGATGGTAAATAAAAAGCCAAGTCATTGTGAAGACTAGAAATGCTTTCAAAGTACAAAAAAATATCCACACAAGCCTCGCAGTGATTGGATGCATGTAGATTGGCTAGATAGCCTTACTTGGTTTGGTGGAGAATTGCAACAGTTGAGGTTAGCTGACCCCCCCCCCCCCCATGCCCACCGTGTGCTTCAGTATCACGTACAGTCTGTGTAATCTGCTCAAGATAATCTTTGAGCTCGTTTCCTTTTGTTTTTTTGCATTGGGTTTGTTTTTATTCGTGCAGTTTGAATCTTTGAAGTGAGAAATGATTTTTTTCTGATGGATACAACTGTTTGTATTGTATGGAAATTTAGATTAATGGTGAATTTAGCTCCTAATCACATGTATAGTATATATTTATGTCTATGCACCAACTGTTTCATGTCCCTTTTTAGAGAAAGGTAGTGACATTTCCACTATTATAAAAGCTAAGCATCATATCCCATCATATCCATTTTCAGAACTACATAAACCTAAATGTCCAACAAATCAATGCATTAACCATCAATATTAACTATAATATCTTTTACCCAGATATTAAACTTGCAGCTGGTCTCCAGTATTGTTCTTGAGCTTGTTAGATGTTTTGGATACTTTTCCAAATTTTTGCACGCAGACAATAATAAAAATTGTCTAAAAACAATGAAAAATTATCAATTTTTATTTATTAAAAAATTGTGGAAAGACCTCTAGGCTCAACAACAATGCATCTACAAAATGTTAAAACCCAAACTGCACCCAAGCCATCTGAAAACCAAGGTTTGAACTATATACTTGGCCAAAAACTGAAGACACTGCAATGTCATTCTTTCATAAAATTTGCTTGTTCCCTCAACAAACTTCATTATAAAAAAAACATTGCAGGGGTGTCACATGCCTCCAGGTAAGAGGGTGGACAGTTTAGAAAAGGGCTCACCTAGGACAAAGAACCAGAGACTACAGCCTGATAAAGCAACCAGAGTGCTATGCAATGCAGAAATCCAGAACACCTGCATAATAATACAATCATCAAAAGTAAGAAAACACAAGCAAAACTTAAACATGAGCCAAGTACGAGAAGGATTTCACTGAAAAACTCAAGAAGACTGGATAAAAACTGACAGGGGGCTAAAGTAAAACCCAAATGCTGAAAAAAGCAACTAAGATCACACAACAAACAATCATATATATATCTATATACACACACAACTCATGTTAGTGCACACATGCAAGCTTGGCAGAAGGAGGAGGGCGAGTATGCTTTGCACCAGTGTGAAACTACAGTAGCCAACATCCACAGAAAGACATCTCCACTGTACCGGTCTGATGTGAATCACTGAGAAAATTAACATTTGCAGTTACTGTATGTGGGTGATAGTTAAATCAAAGATATATCAAAAACATAATACATTCAGCCATTATTTAAGCCTATAAATAAGTAAAATACTTGAATGTTGCTGTTTATGTTAAAGAATGTTGTAAAAGCTTACACAAGAAGCAAAAAATAAGCATAAATGCACTGCTAGACAGCCTTTACTATATATGACAGACCACACAGGCTCCAAGTACACTCATTGTTATTGGGAAAATAGGTTCTACTCTACAAGAGGGTTCTTTCTGATAGTTTCTCTACAAGAGACGAAGAGAGGCAAAGAGGAAAGACGTTATTATACAGAGGGTCATAATTCAGTTTCAAATGGTTTGATTCTAATGAAAAGCCAGGTTAAGTTTGCTGATTGATTGAATAAGCTTATGATATGCCATTTAGTGATAACCTGGCTTCCCCTAGCTTAAATATACAAAAAACTACCAAAATGAGGTCAATGTGTGGCATGAATTTACTGTAAAAAATGTTCTGATATTTCCATTGCCTGTGCTTAAATTGTTATGACTTGTCACAAAGCACTTTAACTTGTAAAACTGTATCACATTCGTCCAGGCTGGTATATTTGACTGTTCAATACACATTCTGTTTTTAGCTCCTTACGATCAAACAGGTCATTTGATATGCACATAGTTGCGTGACTTTAGTGTGGTTTTTCCAGCACGTCACAGGCTAAAACAGACACTGGACATAACATGGGTAATGTGAACGCTCCTTTCTCCCTCACTCAAATGTTAAATGCCACCCTTGCAACATTTAAAAAGGCATCAGGATTTCATTTGAACCTGTGTGCTGGATAGTTTGGTAGAATCAATCCTGATCAGCTAGCAGAATGCACTCTGATCTCTAACCTTCTTGCTGTGCAACAAACTATCTCTGCATCTTTTAATCTTTAAATGCCACTCATTTCAACTGCTTTTAATACAGAGAAAAAAGACTAATTTGCTTAAATTCTTAAATGCTGCAAGAGCTAAAAAGTCCATTCTTATTTAGTGCAAATATTCCTGGAAATAAAGTAATGCCATTCTGGTTTTGCTATTCTAAGGTGCTCGTATAGGTGATGTAAAACACAAGGAAGCAGTAACAACAAGTACAAGCCTGTCACTTAAAGATTCAGTGTGTGGAATTTAGTAATATCTAGTGGCCACACTGCAGACTGCAACCAACTGAATGTGTTCATCTCTGATGCAACAGTTGCAACTGTGTTTTGTGTTTTTCGAAGCTTTAATGAACCCTGGAACTCACTGGTTACCTCGTGTATATTATGGTCAAGTTGATTTTCATTTCAGTGTTAATGAGAATTGAGCGTCAACACTGGCTGTGTGTGAGGTGTGCATTGCTCTTTTCGGACTTGAAATGAGAACACTTGTTGCCTGTTTTTGCATGTAAGGTGAAATGATTGTGGCAAAAAACACACAAAGGAAATAAAGTTCTACTAAGAATCTAAATAACTGACATTTTTAAATAGTTTAAATTACCTCAGAATGTGTCAGAAATAAAAAAGATCAGTGCAAAATCTCCCCCTCTTTTTGTCTCTGATGCTCCAAGGTTGAGGTTTAGTTTTCGTAAAATTAAATTTATAGGAAAATGAAATGTTATTGATATCAATGGGAAACCCTGCAAGCTGACAGTTGCAGCACCACAGCTTCAAACAGCCTCCACATGAGGCAACCAGTGTGACCCAGGTGTTCAGAAAAATAAAGCAGGTGATAACTGCGTGTCTTAACACTGCAAGCCACCTGCACAATACAGAAAAAAGAACAAGCAGTCAGTTCTGAGTTGCTGGACTACCCTGAAAGGCAAAATGCAGGAAGTCAAGGCATGGACCTTGTGAATGGACTCAATGTTCCATTACAGAGAAAATGAGATGATAAATTTGCAATAACTGGAAAATTTCAGCAAAAAGCAAAACAAAACCCAGTGCATCACGGAGTTACTGATGCCTGTTTTATTTGAAAATGAAAATCATAAGGAGTAAAATGTATAAGATAATAAAAAAAAAAAATAACCGAGCAAAATAATCAAAGAAATCTACAAAATAAGGAAAAAAATTAAAAAATTAAAAAAAAAAAAAAAAAACACAACAACAAATAAGCAATGTACAGAAAAATGACTAAGTGGTCAAAATAATATAAATGTAAAAACAAAATTTACAAAAAGGGGCAAATTAAACAAAATTGAACAAAAATAAGCAGTACAATGACCAAAACATTAGAAAAATTACCAAAAACCAACCAAACATGAGGAAAATGATATTTTATGTAATTAAATTCTAATGAGAACATAAATATGAATATTACATTCCACTTTTGCAATTAAATCCTCCCAAATACCCCTAAATATTATACACTGGACCTTTAAGCCATTTTCCTGTTAAGGACATTGATGATGCTGCAGGCAAAAAAATTCTATTTCTACTTCATCTTTCACCCTTTTGCACAACACAGCAGGCAACCTCAAATTAACTACTAAATGCCAAAAAGTCCCCGGTGAGACACATCTGAAGACTTGGCATTCAGACGGTTGAAAAAATATGGACCCTTGTGGCAGCCTTAAAAAAAAAAAAACATGGCTGTGTTCATATCTCTCATCACAGAGCCAAAAACAGCTCATCGGTCTCCACAACATCAAAACTAATCTGTTATACTTCATCTGTTATAAACCGATCACTGGACAATCTGGAGTTTGAAGTTAAAACTACTAAAGCATACCTCCTTATCTTTCACATGGTTTTGCATTACATTCAAAACTTTGGACACACCTTCTCCTCCATATTATCACACTCATGGCATTCTCTCAGACTCTTCAGGTAGTCACCTGGAACAGTTTTCAGTTCACAGGTGTGCCTTGTCAGTTAATTTGTGCCATTTCTTACCTTCTTAATCTGCTTTAGACCATCAGTTGTCTCATCTAGAACAGTGGGCACTGAGTTAATAGCCCTATTACATTGGAACCTCGGGTTACGATGAAGACATCGGGCAAAATTTTGTCCCATCTCACAAGAAAAAACTTGGGTTTCGAGTAAATTTTTTTTCTTTTTTTTTGCCTTTTTTCACCTGAAATATTGCTTTGTTTTGTGTTTTTTCCATCATGGGGCCTAAGGATGCTTGTGGTAAGAAGAAAACTAGTAATATGATCTTGATGCACGTGAAAGGACATGGGCGGCTCTGTCCACAGTTAAAGGGATTTGTGTGGTGTATCTTTAAATATATTTCACCAAAGAATGAACTTATATTTGCAATATGAATTCAAACTAAAACCACAAACTCCACTCAATTGAGGACAGGTCGCGCAACCACGGACATTTAACCCAGACATGCAGGACAAATCCTTCATCGCATGTCCCACTGAGCGTCCGGTCACGACTCCAGATTCCTCTACCAGCTCAGTCCAGATACATCCATTGGAAGAATAAAGCAAAAAAAGGGAATAATATCCTCTCCGATGCAGTTTGATCCAAGCCGCTGTCCAAACGCCGTCTGCTCCCCTGGGACTCATGTCAACTCCCCTGGGACTCATGTCAACTCCCCTGGGACTCATGTCAACTCCCCTGGGACTCATGTCAACTCCCCTTATATCACCTCAGGTGTGTGTGTGTGAGATGAAAAAATAAAAACACCCTGAGAAAGTACACACTGGTCATGTATTAGACCAAGTGAATGATATCTGCATCACCTATTTTTGTAACATTTTAAGGAGTAGGCAGAGGCAAACCTCTTTCGATCGCCATTTTAGCAAAATATCATTGCCTACTGAAAGTGATGATGAAAGTGTGGAGAAACAGGCCAAAACCAGTGTATAAAAAACAGATCTTCGAACAGATTAACTGGTTTTACATGTATTCTTATGGAAAAACGGTCCCGGCTCATGAGTTTTTTACGTCACTAGCTTGATCCCAGAACAGATTAATCTCGTAACCCAGGGTTCCACTGTATTGCTACTGCAACTATTGTTCCAAATCCATATTAGAAACACTCGGTCAAGCAAAGTCACCAAAGCCATCTGTACTTGAGGAAACATTCAAAGTTCTTCATTTAACTGTCTTACCCATGTTATGGATTTGTACAGTAGTTGTACTAGTAGGATTACTGATTCTGTACACACTATTCTCCTGAACAAGACAAATGATGGTCTGAAGCACATTAAGAAGGCAAGAAATGACAAAGTAATTACCACGGCACCCATCTAAAACATAAACCATTCCTGATGATTAGCTTGTGAATCTGATGAGAGAATTCCATGAGTGTGCAAAGTTGACAGCAAAGCCAGCTGGCGAGTTTGAACAATCAAAGAGCAAAAAAAACATGCTCTGGGTTGTTTAGCAATTTTTGTTTACTACATACTTCCATATGCGATGTTATACAGTCTGGATGTCTTCAGTACTAATGCACAATGCTGAAAATAATAAAAAAAAGTACAGATAAAAACACTGAAAGAGAGGGTGTGTCCAAACCTTTGACTGGTAGTGTATGTACACATTACATAGAATTACTCTACTCGTGTCTAATTTTTTTTTTACCTGCAAGCAAACAACCTAAACACCTTCATATGATCTTCAAATCATGAATACGAGACAGCGAACCAGTCTGTGTTTGGTGTTAAATTGCTCAGGTGGAAATAAGGTGTCGCTTCATTGGTGCATAGAATAAAAAGGAAAAGGGGTTTTTAAAAAAAAGGAAAAGCTGCGTGTGAATATAAGCACGCTTTAAGAATTTGGTCATACAGCTATGTCAAGGCTCAAAACACAACCTATAAGGGAAAAAAGCATTCTTTCTTGTTATCGGTTTGTGTAAAACTGAAAAACCACACGACTATGTAAACTGAAAAAGCGCGTTCGCCGTCATGCCAAAGAGCATCAAACCTCGACTGCTGACGCAAGTCTCAAACAATGCCAATTCCATAGAGAGCAGGGGTAATTATGCAGAAATGGCTAGCAGTGTGATGTTACCATTCCACTTTAACAGGTAACAAGAGGTAGAGCCTGCCGCCATTTCCATACAATTACACCAGTGTTACAACAATATGGCCAAGCATCCCGCTTCGAATCGAGGAACGCGTCTATACGAGTCACCCTGACGCTCTGCTATCAAAAGTGCATTCAAATATGTTAGACCAGCACCGATAAGAACAATATTGACATCATAACAGTAAATATCAAGTACATCATGTTCAGAAATGCCCCACAAACACAGTCAGTCGGATTTCTAATTGCTCAAACAGGTAACAACGAGTAAAAGGGTAACAAAGAGGTTGGTGAATGGGGACAGAGATGTTCAAAATGATGACGCGTTTAGTTTATTTAGCATAACAAGTCAAAAGCTGTGTGGACCAGTGCAGTGAGGATTTAAGGTGGTTTACAGTGAAAACTTCTAGCACCTTGTAGATGTTGTATTTTTGTGCTTCCATGTCTTTTGATTATTATTAGTAATCATGTAAAAAGGTGGTAATCTTGTTTGGCTAAGAAAGACTGTCTTATAAAGGATGCACCCAATTTTTCGGGTGATAAAATCTATGTTACAAACAACCAAATATATCCTTCATCCCATTAAAAGGCATGAAGACGGCAATAAGCACTAAGAAACGCTACTAAATGTGACAAGCTGACAAAAAAAAAGCAAAAAAAAACAAAACAAAAAAAAAACAATAACAATAAGAAGCCCTGATTATCTATCTCTACAAATGACCCAAATTCATGTGAGATAACCTCACCACTAAATCTCTTTGTTACAAATGATGCATAGTTAGAAAATATAGACTACTCGCCTCCAATCAAGACTATGGACATTCGCCAGCTTAACTTGGTAGTAAAACTTAGGTGGGATGTTGGGAAATGTCTAGAATTATTAGTAAGACTTTAACAGTCTTCAAAGGCAAGAGAATATTTGCATTTAAAATCTGTACAGAAATAGACAGTGTTGATTTCGACTACATGTGGGCCAGTCACTTTAAAAAAGTATCTATAGTCATTTCAGCAGCCTCCACTGAAAGCTTATTCAAAATATACCTTATTACCAATGTTACTACATAGTAGAAAGACTCACAAAAAGTCATTTGCATAAAACCCAAACTTTTGTACACCGCTGTTTTCCTGCTTCTCAGAGCGAACACTAAAAGATTTTTTTTTGAGGGTGGGGAACTTTTCGGTCTGAGATGTTGCAGCTGCTCTCACTCCAAAGTACCAAATGTCTGGATATGGAGACGCTCTGACAAAGACACTGCAGAAACACTATCCTGCTGCTATATACATACAAAATAGAAGAAGGGTTAATGTGTATAAAGGAAGAAATAAACAATTCTCACAAATGCCTAGATGTCTAAAACATGAGTCCGCTACATGCAAATTCAATACAAAATAATTGAAATAGACTATAAAATAACAAAGGGAACACACATGATTTAATTATGTTCCCCTATGTTGATTTCTACGTCATGTTACTTTTAACACGGCTCAGAGTACAATAGAAAGGTGTTCTTGTTGGGATCCAGTCCCAATACACTACTTCTCGGCATGGTAGTTGGGTAACTGGTTCAACTTTTTAAGCTGAGACTAACATGAGGCAGAGAAGAGTAAAACTGTTCTATTTATCTTAAGAACACATGTAAGCCCTCATTTACAAGTGTACAAGGGTCGATAACAAATCTGATGTGAAGAATTCATTACTGAGTTGTCATCAGATTTGGCATAAAATGGTCATCAGTGTCAATCGAGGACAAATACTGAAAACCCAGCATATGTGGGCAAAACAGTTCATAGGTTTTTTTATACATACAAACAAAAACAGAAAGATGGTCTCAAATGGCACTTTTCATCACATAGTGCCCTATGTGGTAATCACACACAACCCTTAATATATTAAGTACTTTTGTCCTGATTGAAGTACCCATTCTGGTCAGTGCACTTTGCTTTGATTGGCTGATAAATAATGTTTGTCAGAAAAGCAAATCATTAGGCATATAAACAGTGAATGAGCCCATTGTCTCCATTTTTTAAGTCACCTTCTCCCTTGAAGCACCGAGACCCTATTGAACTGAAGAAAATGGGAGAAGTGTAGTAAGTCATAAACCACTCCATCTATAATGACACTGCCCCACTACTTAGAAAATGGTAGCTTTCATCTATCAGTGTACATAAGTTTTCTTATTCTCTTATGCTTTGCAACGGATTTCCATATTTCTATACTGAATCCAAACACATACTAATGGACAACATGAAGTGCGTGTAATTGAATCTTTTTCCAGCTCCATCCTTAGGAAAGAGTAGTTCTTTTGCATCTTACAGTCAAATAGCTGGTTTAGTGGGTCAGCGGTTTGCACGTCAACTGAAATGCAGCTGGAGACATGGAGAACTGACGGGTCTGTTGAGATCGTGATGTGAAACCACTGTGGTGCTATCTACAGTGACAGTGAGACAGCGAGGGGTAGTGCGCTCAATCAGTAGGGTCTCACCCACGCCAACTTCTGTGCTCTCATGCAAAGTACATGGTGCGAAGGGTGTCTTGGTGGATCTGAACGGCCTTGGCCAAAGCCTGGTGGTCCCGCCCGTTACTCTGGCCTGATGTATGACTGCCTTCGGCACTGAAATAGCAAAGTAAAACAAAAAAAGACATTACAAAAGTCTAATGACTCTCAAAAACACTACAGAAGGACTGTTATTTGAGGAAAAAGATTGATTCTTGATATACTAGTGATTCTGAGTCCCCACCTGTCATGCTCTTTGTCCACCAAGTGATAGCGAGCACGGAAAGCCACCAAATGGGCGTAGTAGGCTGGTGCTGGGATGGACACTGACCGCGTGCAGCGCACATATGTGTGGCAGAGCTGATAGGTGAGGACCTGCAGTTCATCTGAAGAGAAGTGGTTGTCATCCCAGAGCACATGGTAGTGAGATGGCCTGCTGGTACCCTGCCGAGAGTCAGAATGAAGAATTAGCGTTGCTGTTACCAAAGTTCTTCTGAGGCGGCCACAGAAACATTTTGTATATTCCTGATCAAGAAGTATAGCTCTTTTTAAAATAAAGGCATCTGTAGTGATTTAAACATTAGCTATAGACGCTAAGTTACCTGTATGCCAGCATGACTGCAAAGGTAGAAGTCAAATTCTGAGGGATGAGTGATTTTGGTGTCCACTGTTGTGCCTGCAGGAATGTTGCCACTCTTCCCAACCTGTAGCAATATATACATTCACCGTGTTAATGCCATTTAACATTTCAGAATTACTATAGCACACGCTACTAGCATTATTTGAGTAATGGCCAAATATTTTGTTTCTATTCTGGAATTTTTTTAAATTTTGGCTCAAACGCAGTTGTTATAGATTGTTCTAGTAGAAAAACTTCCCTTCCAGTGAATTAGTACCGGTACTGACCCTTTCATTTCGGTCCATACAGAACAGCCTTGTATGGTGCCTTTTCTGCACAACCACAAAGGTGATACCAGGCTGATAGTCCTTCTCCAGTTTAATACAAGCCTCACGGATTGCCAACAGCTCATGCTGAAGAACCTGCATGTATTGTAGTCAAAACAAACTCGAAATGAATTAGAGCAATGAGTAACTCACAGACAGTCCTTATCAACATTGCTCTGCTCAGTTGGATGGTTTTACCTGGTTGAACTGGCCCTCAGAGATGCCATCACGGTAGTAGATAATTCTGGTGGGCTTGAAGCGAGTGGATTTGTAAAACTGGATGAGCAGCTCCCTCACCATGGCGGCCAGGTCTTGGATGATTTCCTGTCGATGCTGCTGCACCCGCACTGTGGCACAGTAACGACTTGGATGAGCATCCATGCTGCCAACAACCTAAACAGGAAAAGCAAAAAACAAGCAAAACAATTTGGCAACAACTGGACAAAGCAATAAGACAGTCAACATACATAGAAACAACAATGTCATCACCTGGAAAAAAATGCATGCACAGATTTGTTGAGCCTGCAACACTCATCTTCACAGATGGTATTTGGGAAACATTTCTCCTGGTACCCATCTTATATTTTTACATGTAGCCAGCCTACAGATACAATTGTGCTAGGTAGACAGCAGTCACTTACACTGGATGCCTGAGGATTCAAATCTAGATCTGATGTTTGTAAAAATGTGGAACACCTCAGGCATAAAAACAAATTTACTAGATGTTTAACACATTAATCATACAAAACACAAGACCACATACTTGTCATTTACAGTAAATAGTTTTAGATTTCTACTGAAGCACAGCACTCCCAGCTAGGCATGGGCCGGTTACCGGTTTTACGGTATACCACGGTATGAAAACGTCAAGGTTTCAAAACCACTAAAA
>JAQQAE010000856.1:0-28948 GCA_029823295.1 Pseudamia nigra
ATTCTTAAAATAATGATGCTCTTTCTTTTGAGTGTTTCAGCTATAATATGGATTTGTACAGGAGTCGTAGTGGCACTAATAGGGCTATCTAGTGTACAGTACCACACAATGCAAAACACAACAGATGGTCTAATGCACCTTAAAGTGCATATGACACAATTTTTACATAACCAAGAAAGGCCACCAAATGCAAAAACAAACATATTTAAAACAATATTACATATAAAAAGCATCCCCCGATCACAAACGGAACTGTTACAGCTGAGGAAAAAGACATTCATGGATTTCACTAAGAATCTGCCACAAAGGCCGGCGCCATATTGATTACTTCACAAACAGAACATGGCACCTGTCAGCAGCCATATTCTGGGAATAAAACTGTACGGATTCAAGCTGTATCTAGACGAGACACAGCCAAGTCACCACCATGACAGCGACTCTGACAGCCCTGACCACATGTCCATTGATGAGAATAATTGTCAAGACTCTCAAGGGCACAAATGCCTAGGCAACACAGACTGGTAAATAGTTTTAGATCCATGGCACTGTATAGTAATTTACATTGATTAATGACGAACATGTTATGTATCCCAGGGTAAGGTCTAAGGTTTACAGATACTCACGGCTCCTGCCTTCTAATCAATAAATAAAACCACACATCTTATACACCTCCATAATCATCAGAATCTCAGCTCAAAACATATATATATTAACAAGTTTCAGATCAACAAACCACAACCCACAAAACAAGCCATTATGTTCACAGAGTCAAACGATAACTCCACCAAATCTTTGCTTTGTCTTATACTGTGCTTCATAAAACAAATGTAAATCTAGATTGTAACACACTCAATGAAAGCTCACACTGAGCTGAATCCAGCGGTATATAACTTACGTATATAACTTGTGTATAACTTTCAAAACTGCCCAGCAAACAGACAAACAATGCAGAAAAATCAAAGCAACAAAACCCAGCGAAGATAACAAAGTTCATCTTACCTTTGATGTTTCTCATCAAAAGTTGATCCAATGTGAATAAAATTCCATTCTGGTAAATTTGTTTTGATTATTTGTAACAACTATAAAGTCACTCAACATTCTCTTCCATTTGGACCATAACACCATGATGAATGCAGCAGCACTCGTATATAACAGCATGTGCTTCCGTGTTTTCGTCCATGAAGTGACGCTGCACAGCAGTGAACGGTCCATTTTTTGAAAAGATCGAGGTCCGTAGGAAATCTAAATAAACTAAAACAGTTGTTGCGAGTGTTCGAAATATAGTCAGCCACACAATGATCAGACATGACTGCCAATCCCATACAAAACACAATAGAAATAGCTGGCTGCTGATGGAAACAGTCTCTGTTAGTGATGTCATATCCAGTTGACCTAGTTTTACAGACACTATCGCATTTTTCCTGGCGCTCTATGCAAAATCAATAAATTCCTGGTTTGTGAGTTGGCATTTAATCAATCGTCATACTGTATGTTGTTCAAATGCTTTTGATGTGATGTAAACAATGAAAAAAATTTATATTTTGTGTCATATGCACTTTAAGAAAGCAAGAAATGGAGCAAATTAACTCTTGACGAGAGACACATGAATTGTGATGAATCTGATGAGAGAATGTCATCTCTGTCATCAAAACTAAATGAGGATACTTTGGACAATCTAAAACATAAATCATGTTCTTTTTTTGTTCACTGCATGAATCCGTTCATGTTTTTTCATGGTTTGTAAGTTTTCAGTATTAATGCACAATGTGGAAAATGATACAAATGGGGAACCACTGAAGGACAAGGTGTAACCAAACTTTTGACCTACAGTGTATAACAATGGACTTCCCCATGCAAAGACAAAAGAAATGTATTTTTAAAAATGCATGAGCCACCTTTTTTGTTTTTAAAATCTATTAGGTACTTTGCTCAGGCAGATTGCCTTGTAGTAATGGTTCTCCAAAGATGTGCCGCTCAAGCGTAACACAACCTGTAAAAAAAAAAAAAAAACACACACACCTATTGTATGGACAGAGGTTGTTTTTTTTATAAATATTTAATTCCTGTGAAAATAAAAGAAGAGATTTGTACAGCGAGAATAGGAACTTATGGCTTTTGTTCTGATTCCTATTCACTTTGTATGCAGAACTTTAAATATTCATCATACCACCGCTGATGTTCGTGTGTCATCAGAGAGCCTTGTTGCATTCTTTTTCTTCAGCACAATAGACCCAGTGACCCATCATGCATAGGGAATTATGCTTTTAGACTTTAGACTCCACCGATTCTGCTATTTAGCAGTGTAGTGCAGTGTTATCTGTAGCAGGGGAAACAAAAGGGCATCATGAATACTGCATTGTTCGGCAATTCTAAAGAGCTTCCTAAAGTTTGAATGAGTTTAAAGACTGCACTTTTGGCCTCTTTATAAAATGGTAATATCACAAATCACAGGATACCGAGGAGTGACACTGGTCGTGAACTTTATTGCAGCAAAACCACCACCTCTAAAAATCAATGACTGTGGAAAATAAACTTAAATATGCTCAGTATCTTTCCTTAATTACCTTGTGTATTGCATGTAATGTTCACTAGACTGAATTAACATTATGGCTGTTCAAAGCACCAGATAACTCTAATTAATTTTCCTATCTGCAGCTTTCAGTACGGAGTTGAGCTTCGGCAGACTCTTTAGATCTGTTATTTCTTTCTCACAGCTGTTCACATCCATTCTTTTTAAAGATAACTTGAGATTGAGCCAATTACAAGGGAAACATTTTGATGTGTTCTATTTTAGAACATCAGATTTTTTCGCATTTGGTTTGAAAGTTTGAGATAATGGTGCAAGTTTAAAGCTGCAAACATTCACACTGAACATTTTAAAGCTAAAATTACACCTAATATCTGTTTACTTTGGACCTACACTACAGGTCAAAAGGTTATAGTACACCCCAATTTTTCCAGTATTTTATTGAAATTTATGCAGTTTAATGTCTCATTGAAATGAAAGCAGAGAACAAACCCACAGTTGTTAAAAAAAGAAAGCATGGAATCAATTTCTAAACGACAACGTATTCTAAACTTTTGACTCATCAAAGTAGCCACCTTCAGCAGATATAACAGCTGGACACACTTGTGGCATTCCTTCCACAACGGAAATCAAATTTCTTCCCAAATATTGCAGAAGTTTCCATAATTGTGGAGCACTTGTAGTTTTGCTTTGCTTTCACTCTTTTGTTTAGTTCATCCTAAACAAGCTCGATGGGGTTAAAGTCTGGAGACTGTGCTGCTAGTTCATGTTTTTAAACCTACCATCTTTCTTCTTTTTTTCCTAAGGCAGTTCTGGCACAGCTTGAACTTATGTTTTGGGTCATTATCTTGCTGTATGATGAACTCCTGACAATCTAGATGCCGACCAGAGCTTATTGCGTGGCGATGCAGAATGCTGTGGTAGCCATTTTGGTTCCCTCCTACACTCACCCACCAATCTTTCAGTTCATGAACCATCTCCTCTACTTACTGAGCTATAGTCACAACAGGAGCAGGAGACCTATACCAAAAAATCAAGAAAAGGTCTTTAAAAATTGACAAGTCACAACCAATCATAATCTAGCTAAAATTAGCCCCACCTCTCACAAGCAACTGCCAAGATTTCAGAAATCTTTTTTATTTTATTTTATTTTCTTGCATTATTCCTGAAAAGTATATTATTGTTTGTTTACAGTAGCCTGGTGTCAAAGTATGATTCCAGGACATCTTGGAAATAACCAGCAGTTCAACCAATCAGAGGCTTTTCTCATTGAAAGTGGGTGGGTGTGTTGGTCGCAGAGTGTGAACAGGTTCTTTAAAAACTAAGGGAAATTTTTTTTTAAAAAAACAACAAGGACGTAAGTGCCATAGTTGATTCATTTTCCACGTTTTAATTTTTATTTGTTAAAGTTAGCTCACAAGTCCACGTTTCTGAACTTTTAAAAGCTACAACTGTACCCACTATCCTTTTTTTCCTGGTGTTATCCATTTGAGTATGTAGATTCATTTTGCAGAATATTTTGTAATTCTTTTGGGTCAGTTTGTGTCACATTTGGTCATTTTTGTCCATTTTCTTGGTTAATTTCTTTTTTTTGTTTAGTTTTTTTAATTTTGTGAAATCATTTTCATCACTTCGCAGATTGTGTTGCCATAGTCTGTTCATTTCTGATTGTTTGTTGATTTGGTTTTTTTTTGTCAATTTTGTCTTAATTTTGTTGATTTAGTGGTACATTTTTAGTTCTACATTAAATAAAATCAGCATTGCAGATTCATTTAATGGTACTATAAAATTACTTTAAATGAATCCACATTGCAGATAATACAATGGTGACATTTGTTCATTTCCTTGATAATGTTGTACATTTTTTGTTAATCTTGCCTTTTTTGTCTATATTTTGTACTTTTAGCACAGGATTTTTGTTGATTTTGTGAGACATTAAATCAAAATCATCAAAAATAAGTTCAGTCTTTATTTTTATGCATCTTTTAATTCACATATAGAGTGTAGTGCACAGAATAGCATATGTGAAATATTATTATATTATAATACTGTATTATGGATATTACTTAGATACTTAAATTAGATACTTAAATTTAATGCTTTCTTAAGACCTTATGGGATCATTTCTGTAGACACCCTGCAATCATGAGTAATAGGGCATTTTCTCTACTGCTGGGCCGTGCTGACGATGAATACACCCAACAGCTTGACTCCAATATTACTAAAAAAAATTGCCCCAAGGAGAAATTGCAAATCATTGATCTTTTGAACTCTTTATGGGAGTTTGACAGTAATATTTATCAAAGAGCGTCACACTAAACTATTCTGACAGGATCATGTTCACTTCAGAACTACCCACACCACACAGAGCAAAAGAGACAGCATGGACAAATTTAAATTAAAAGCAGAAAAAAAACTTCATTTTGCTGAAGAGGCTTTGTTATCACTCTAATTAGAGTAAAATACTTGAGGGTGTGAGTCCACGTATGTGAAGCCTCTTTCTTTTAATGACTGAGTGAAGTCAAGTTTGAGGCCACGTGTTGTTAAAAAAAAAAAAAAACAAGCATCATAAATATTAATTAGAAAAATCCTTTTAAGATCAAATGGCTGGTGATGAGAAGAGCACAGAAAGGGGTTATCTCAAAGGTTGAAGCCCATGGGAAATTAGCCATGTGTCCTGTGGAAGTGCCCATGAGCAAGGCACCAATCCCCCCCAACCTCTGTCCTGCTTGTGAAGGAATAATGAAAGGCAGTGGCGCTTTCTCTTGCGGGATATCCACTGACTGGCTATCACAAAATTATTAATAAAAAATAGCCTTTAAAGATCAAATAGCATGGCATGATGAATGGCGCTGTCAGTGGCAAGCAGCTCGGGTTCAGATCTCTCTTGTATGTCGTCGTTTGTATTCCGAGCTAACTGGGTAGCACCAACGATGCGCTTCACAGAGACGACATGGTAGCCTCTGTTCAGACACTGAACCCACATCTTTTATGCTTTTGTTGTTCAGCAGCTGTGGCAGATTGATACGATTTCAACAGTGCCTAAAATTCATTTACACTCCCTTGAAAAACGTCCAGTCAGCATGGTCAAAGTACACGTGCCCCATTACTAACTGGAATGTATATGCTCTTCTCAGCACATTTTCTGGAAATGACCATTGAGAATGAGTAATGAAGCTTACGCCAACATTATATTACACCTAAATCATATACATGAGTCCAGAGGGAGAATGACTGTGGTTAATTTTCTGGTTTATGTTGAAAATGGGTGCCATTAAACAAACATTTTCTTTCAGGTACTCGATTGACTGGAAGAGCGACTTGGACAGCTACTTTGACATTGATCCGGTGGAGGGAACTATTTCCACGAATGAACTACTGGATAGAGAGAACATTGCGCAGCACAATATCTCCGTTGTGGCAACTAAACTTAGTAAGTATGATCAGATCAATGGTGATTTGTGCAGGTGTCTATGTCCTTCCTCTGCCAAAGTCCCATTTTGGTTTAATGCGGTTATTCACAACATGAAATCAAAATGAACAAACTATGATCTTCTATATCTAATGATCATTTATGCTTCAAGAGTAATATCAGTTGGATCATTTACAGTAAAAACATACCTGATGTGGATTGATTACCAATTTTTGGTCCCATTTTTTCGCACTTTGTTTTTGATTTTGTTAATCCTACTGTACATTTTCTTCACTTTTCTTTATTTTGTTACTTATTTTGCTCTGTTTTGTTCATTTTGGTTTTCTGTTTAGGTCACAATTGCTAACTTTGTTGTTTGCTCATTTTTGTTCATGTTGGTTTTTTAATTTGTTTCTTTTCACTCATTTCATCACTTATTTAGTCGACTTTTTACATTCTGCTGCTTATTCTTTTTAGCTTTGCTATTTTATTTCATTTATTCTGGTCAATTTCATCAATTGTATTGCTACCTTTCTTCTGTTTTGCTATTGATATTGTTCGCTTTGCTTTTTCGTTCATGTTGTTGCTTATTTTGCTGATTTCGTTACATATTTTTCTGATTTGTTAACTTTGTTGCTCCTTTACTTTATGTTTGCTATTTTTTTTATTTTTCATTTTTATTTTTGGTTTGTCGATTGTTTTGCTGCTTTGGTTTTCTATTTTGTTCACAATTGCTAACTGTATTGTTTATTTTGCAAATCGTTTTGTTCAGTTTGTTTTCCATTTTCCTATTTTTTGTTGGGTATTTTGCTCAATATTGTTAATTTTGTTACGTTTTTTCTTTAGCTTTATTAATTTTCTTGTTTATTTTTTTAACTTTGATGACTTTGTTGCTTATTTTGTGTTGATGTTTTTTCTTTCCGTCATAAACTTTAAGGCACAAATGGATGCACTGATGATTGGCCAGTGCACAGAAAATGAAAAGGGATTCAGATATTCCTCACACACTAACGCCACACAGAAGACACCGGAAAGAAACCCCATATATCCCTGAGTCATGTCATACAAAACCTCATAGTGATTTACAGAAAAACCTTTAAACTAAGAAAAAATATCTCAGTGTTTCTTGGTTTATGTGCTTTGACATTGATCCAGTAGAGAGAATGGTTTCCACAAACGAGCTCCTCGACAGAGAGAGCATCCCGCAGCAGAATATCTCCATTGTGGCGACCAAACTTAGTAAGTATGACAACGAGATCGATGATGATTCATGCAGGTGTCGTTGTCCTTCCTCTGCCATAATCTGTGTGAAGGATTTAACACACTTTTACTCAAGTCAATACTCAATCCCATTTTGCGGGAAAGGTTTATAGGTGACTATAAACCATGATGGCTCTCCCAGAGGGATGCATCTTCAGGACATTGTCTCCTCCAGCACACCCGCCTCAACTCTGTTTTCATTTTTAACTGTCTTTTTTAAGACACATTTGATGACATTGGCATTGGAGAGGAGCTCCTCTTGCCAGGGTAAACTTTTACTTACACTGCTGTAAAAACCTGAACCTCTCCTGGTTTTTACAGCGAGTAGATGCTGCAAGCGAAGGTTTGGGAAAGAGCTGCGGCTTTAGGATGTGTCATCAAGCTAATTATGTTTTTATAAAGGAAGTGGAGCAAGTTTCCGGATAAATAAGCAAATCCATCGTCATCAAGTCATCAAATCTGCTAAGAACCGTCAAAGTCATTATCCCAGAGGCAGGCTGGTGCTCAATCAAAATTACCCACGCTGTATATTCATTAGGACAGGCTGTGAAATATGGGCTGTTACAACTTGAGTCATTGTCGCCTTGGAAACTGATATTACTCACTTCCCCTCAAGGTCATGGCAGTGACATGCTAATTCTGTTTCCTCTCTATGTGTGCATTTCTTTCCGTGGCTTTTGTGAAGGAAATGGATGATGTAGTCGTCTGGAAGGAGACGGAGAGGGAGAAGGAGGAGGGTGTGAAAAGAGTTCGATGTTCCATATGTTCACACATTCCTCTCCGATCACACCTGACTCAAACAGGATTTGCATTGAACCAAATCTACCTCCAATCTAATCCTCTAGAGCAGCCATTCTTTAACTCAAGGTTGTAGAACCCTTTGTACTTGGTTTATTAGTTGATTCTTCTTGTGGATCTTTGCTCTTTTTCTTGATGGTTTTCTACATATTTTTTCTTCCCCATCATTATGTTTAATTTCTATTCTTTTTCTGTTAATTTACATTTTCTTTTATTTTGAGGATTATTTTGGTCAGTTGTATTAATTTTTTTTAACTATTTTGTTCATTGTGTTCATTTTTTGTTAATTTTCTTTGGAATTTTTCTTCATTTTCTTGCCTTTGTCCTTTTCTTTATCTTTTGTCCTGATTTTTCATTTTTGTGATTTTTTAAAAATTTGTTCATCTTGTGGATTACTCTGTTTATTTCTATTCATTCAAGGTGTGGAAACTAGGTGTGATGGGTGCTCCTGTGGCTTTGTCCACTGATGGAAATAACACATTATAATAAATACAAATGAAAAAAATAAGCACTAAATCATGATCAAACATGAAACAAAACAATTAAGGCTACCAACATATTTAACTCATTTCACTTGAACAAACATAAGAAAATGACCCAAAAAAAACCAAAATAATGAGCAAGATTAAGACAAATTGATCCACGAAACAATCAAAACAATCAGGAAAATATTACTGAAGTGACAAATAATACATTTTGCTAAATGAAAATGAATAAAAACTGACAAAATATTCAATAAAATGACCAAAATATTAGACAAATGTCACAAAAGTGAACAAAATCATCCACAAAATTATTCAAAATGAACATTAAAAATGGGGAAAATAAACACAAAATCTCCAGAAGTGATGAAAAAATTAACAAACTAATCAATAAAATGAATGGAATCATCAAGATGAAAAAAAAGGAACCAAGATAAACAAATGAGCCAAAAAGATGAACAGAAACATACGACATAAGAAACAAATTGGTTTTAAAATGTGCTCCATAAATGGTTCAGATATTTTTTGTGGCTCTCAACACATACATTTTATTTTTTCTGTCCACAAATGTCTCTTTACATTGAAAAGGTTGCAGAGCCCTGGTCTCGTCAAAGCCTGGACTTAATCTGAACTCATGCTCAAATAGCCTCTAGTGTGGGTGACTTTAGACAATTCTGCTAATAAGTGTGGGCTAAAATCCTTCCACAGTGATGTAAAAGATTTTGCCAGTTGTCACAAATACTGGATTGCAGTTGTTGCTACCAAATGTGGCACAACCAGTTATTAGGTTCACGGCAGCAGAGGTTCAGGAGGTAGAGTGAGTCACCCAGTAACCAGAAGGTGGAGGTTCAAACCTCACTCCATCCCAATCATTGTCAGTGTGTCCACTTCACTCACCTTGCTTTGTATGAATGTGAAAGAATTAATGTTTGTCAGTGGGCCCTGGGGCAGACTGTAGCTTACCACCACCAGTGTGTGACTGGGGAGTGAATGAATGGATTCACTGTAAGTACTTTGCAGTGTCATGAAAATCACTATATGTATCCATTATTATATACTTTTTCATACAGGGCAAAGTAGGTTTGGATAACTTTTTCTACTTAATAAATAAAATTATTATTTAAATTGTTGTCTCTTTGATCTGCATGAATTATGCAAAAACAAAAAACAGAAATCAGGAGGGGGTAAATATTTTTTTATAGGACCTCACAAGTGCTTGTTATGCTGATGTTACTTAGACTGTTCCACATAAAGAAAACATCTCAAGCTTTTTTCCACATGAGAGCACAAAAACAAAAGAACAAAACTAGCAACTGCAGTTGAAGTTTAAAGAACTATAGTTGCACTGCTGTGCAACAGAGATAAACTCTGCATGCTACAGTATATGTCCCAACATATGAGGTCAAATCTGTTTTGGACCTTGAGTGAGATTTGGCAGAACTTCGTGTTGAGGGTGTTGAGCAGCCCTCTGTGATGCATTCTGTTATCATCTGAGGGATGGTGTCTTTCTGTTGTTCAGGTTTTAAACCATGAAAAACAGCAATAAAAGCTGAAGCAGAAGATACTTTCAATCCATTGTATAAAGAAAGGTCACTCAGAGAGAAAAAAAAAAGACATGTTCTTACTTAAAGTCTAGAGGGTCTTCTGCTGCATTTTTCAGCAAACTCAAAATGATTGTGTATCTCTACATTTGGCCTGTTTCTGTATCTGTTTGTCCTTGCTGCTAATGCTTTTTTAACATTTATTGGCCTTCACGTTTGACTACAATGACCAGGATGAAGCGATCCAACAACGTTACACCTCAGGTAACATGTTCCTTGAACAAAGATAACTTTACTATGCAGTGTTTAGCACAACACATGAGTTGGGGACTTTTACTTCACAAAGCCTTGGAGGTTTTGTCCGGTCATTGCTAGACACTGCAGTCATGCAGCAAAATGAGAGCAGTGTCTGCTTCTCTCCTGAGACCCAGAACACAGCAGAAGGCGTGCTAAATAAGAGCTCGGGCTAGATTAACAGTTTGCTGTTTGGCATTTAAGCCCACTGGCAATTTTAGGAGTCAAAGAGAGAGGTAGCTCTATTAAACATAATAATAACCTTGAGGAAGCATACTTGGAATCTATTTATGGCTATTAGAAATGAATATAGCATCATACTTATCATGGAGTTGTCTTGTGAATTTGCTTACTCATTCTTTGCACTTTTTAATGGCTTGAAATCTTTCTGTCTCTTTTGCAACTTGCAAAATGCAACACATTTTATAGGTTTGTGCTTGATTGGTTGCAAAGATGGATTTTTTATGAAAATGAGTTTAATTTAAAAAGTAATATCCAGTAGAAAAGGTATTATAGGGCAGAAAACTTTATGGCCAAGCACTCATGCATTTTGTAGCAATACAGGATTCTGATTCAATAAAATAAATAGAGCATGTGTTATTGGGTTGAAATGCTGACGCTAGTGTGATTTTAATATAACCATTATACCATTGCTCCATCTAGTGGGCTGAATGATATATCACTCATGACAGCCTGAGGAGTGCACTAAAGGAAATGGGTTTTAGAGGTGATATGATAAAGGTCCTGTAGTCTATGTTTTTTGGGCTTTTAAAAACACTTTTAAAGAATTCATTGATCAGAAAGATTTGAAGGTTCTCCAACTTTTCAGAGGCCAAGACCTCGATGACAGAGTAGATGAGTGATTTTTTTGCTGGCGGAGCATCAATGTTAGTAGTTCAGTCAGTGCAAAGCAGCAAATCCCGTGCTCAGTGTCATTTTTACCTCAGTGGGAAGATTGCTTTTTCTATCAAGGTCAGGCACAGGTTACTAACCGAGCCACGGTTGCGTCTCCAATCCCCTGCAGACGACTCTGCAGATCCCCCTTCTTGCATTCTTCCTAACCACCCACCCACACACAAACTTCCGCACCCATACATTGGCTTTCACACAAACAAGTGCAGACTAAGCCCCCCACTGCAGAGTAAAGCCTATTCCCACATCAAATCCATAAAGTTCACCTGGGCTTTCACACCAAAAGAACATTTCCCTGTTGTGCCACTGCAGTGAGAACACATTGTAACAATCAACCCTGGATTCATGTTAGACCCTCTCAACGGGGTTGGCACATTATAATTAATATGAGTTGCACATCTTATGGCTAAAACCTCCAACAGAACCTGAGAAAAAAGAAGGCTGTAAAGAAAGTATCCTCTCTATAGAGCCATATTCCATAATGTTAGGCGTGCTTTATTTGCTGGCAGCACGATTGCATTTACGATGTGTTTTTATTTAATTCTCCTTTTCATCATCAATCAAAAGCACCATAAAACAGCAGTGTCTGCCTACAATTTATGCATCAACGTGTTCCAGACACATCAGAGGGTTTGTAGCATTTAAGCACAGCAGCTTTCAGTGATGGAGCAGCGTCTGCTCAAGGACACTCGAGCACGACACCGTCTTTAACCACTTGGCCATCCTTCTGCCACACCAAAAAACCTAGTTGATTTTGGCTTCACATGAAATAGTAGCAGGGCATCTACAGGTCCTTGAAAAGTCTTAAGATGTCTTAAACTCAGTGTTACGAGAAAAACTCAGTCATTAAAAGAGCAAAATTGAAATGTTCATGTCTTTTTTTTACTTTGGACTCGACCATATCTGATGTAGAAAATGTGGATTTTGTCCATTTTTGATTATTTTTGGTAACTTTTGTTCCTTTTGTTGCTTATTTTGTTCAGTGTACATTGATTTTAGAAAAATATTCTACAACTTTGTGTTTAGTACATGAATCCATTTGGTTAATCTATTCAGTTTGTTGATTGTTTTCTATATTTTTCTTAATTTGTTGAAAATTTTCAACAATCTACCTCCATTCCTGTTCATGTTCTTCATTATTTTTTGTTCATTCTCTTGAGTGTTTTGTTTATTTCCATCTTTTTTAAAATTTTCTTTTCTTTTTTTACTATCATTCATTTTTTTTCATTATTTTGTTAATTTTTGTTCATTGTAAATATTTTTTTTCTTTTTGGTTATTTTGTTTTTTTTATTTTTTACATTTTTTTAGATTATTGTTGATTTTATTTTTAATTTTCATTCATTTTGTTCAGCTTCTTTGTTATTTTGTGAACTATACTGTAGGTTAACTCATCAGTATGTTGTAAATTTTGTTCATTTTACATTATTGTTCACTTTGTGGGTTATTTTGTTTGATTTCACCATTTTCTCATTTTTTGTTGATTTCATGTTGATTTTCTCATTTTTGATTATTTTCTTCATTATTTGTCAATTCTATGTATTTTATGCTTATTTTGTTTATTTTTGTTGGTTTGGTTAACTTTTTGACTTGGCTGGTATCCACAGAAATGAGCAAAATAAGTTAAATTCTCATTTTTTAATTTAAAAATTATACATTTATACAGTAAAATACATAACATACTTAAATTACACTGATATCTTTCATACCTGTAGACACCCTGGGTAGTACTGTACATTTCCACATGATGTCAGTGCTGTGAAAACTTCTCCAGTGTGTATTATCTTTCAAAAAAATCTCTTTGCTGTGCTTTTCCCCCCTCAGATAGTCCAGTTCTGACAAGTCGTGTGGCCGTCACAATCCACGTGTTGGACATCAATGAGTTCCCACCTGAACTGGCCAGTCCTTATGAAACCTTCGTGTGTGAAAATGCCAAAGTGGGACAGGTATGGGAGCCACTGCACAAAAATACAGTACATTTACAGCACATTTTTCCACTGTTATGATGTGTTGATTGCTGAGAGAGCTGACAGCACTTGATTGGAGTGTTATTTGTCCTCACAGAGCTGAAATGCCTCGAAGGAGGCTGCTGAAAGATTTCTTAAGGTGCTGCAATTGAATCTGAAAGGTGTGGATTTCTGTAAATGCTGCCATAGTGTCATCGTTTACACTTAGGCTGCAATAACCACTGATTTAGTGGTGTGGCGTGCTGAAATTGTAGTGTTTTGTTCTGCTTCTTGTAGCACCATATTGCCTCAGTAAACACACATTTAGCACCCACACAGATACCACACAGAAGGATAGTTTTCAGTGTCTTCTTCAAGGTCACTGAATAAAACAATTTATTTTCACAGGATTTTGCAGAAAACCCTTTAGCGCAGACTAAATCTTGAGCTATGATTGTGTCATAGAGTTCGATTGAGCAGGAGAAGTAATCATAAAGCCGAGCAGCGCTTTGCATATCAGCAACCCCAAGTACATTTCAGATAATATATTTGAGATGCAGTGGAGAATTTACTTGTCTGCATTGTAAACCACCTGTGCCTGTAAATTAGCCCATTAACTAGCATCTATATGCAGTTAGCGTTCTTCAAGAACAGCTTCTTTGGCAGTCTGTCAAATTGTTGTAGACTCCTCATCATCTTGAGGAAGTTTTTTTTTTTTTTCCCCCAAGTCCTCAGGCCTGTCGCAATCAAAACAACGGCTGTGTCCTCCATTTGAAGGCATCACGGTCTTCCTAAGAGGAGTGAGGCATGTGCATTGTCATCACGCCACTTACAAAATGGGTTTCGCTGAACATAATACTCAAATTAGAACAATTCAAATGCTAAATTTAAAATTAACCGTTAACTGCAAGAGGACAGATTTTCCTTTGTGACAGTTTTGTTTCTGTCTGTGCCTTTCTAGTATTTGGAAGAGACTATAAGGGGGTATTAGATACATCAGACAAGGGGAAAACAAAGGAGTGTTTCTAGCCCCCCCTATATTTTATTCCAACCACATCCAAAATGCAGACCATATTCAGAAATGCGCTACACTTTAAGACAGTTTTTACAATATTATAGCATAATAAGAAGGGTAAAATATTTTGGTGACATGATTGGATCTGAATCATCATGTCCAGTAGTGGAAGAAGCAACCCCGGCACCTTTTTCTGAAGTTTACCAAATAAAACAATACACAAAAATGAACAAAGTAGTCAAGAAATTCAAAGGGAAGGAACAAAAACGATGAAAGTGAATAAAATAAGCAGCAAAATGAACAAAATTGAAGAGAAGGGACAAAACTACTCTAAAAAAAATAAGCAGAAATTACCAAAAGTATCAAGAAAATGAATGAATGGAAAAGGTTGAACTCTTTTGAAACAGCATATTACTTTCTTTTCTTTTCCATCAGTCTTAAATTGTAAGATTTTAATCTTATGGGATTTTAGAGACTCTGTCTGTTTAACCATAATGAATGAATAAATAAAATCCTAATTCATCAGAAGGTATTGTTGCAAATATTTTTAGGAACAGCTTCCCCTAGAATTACCCCTGTGCAAAGCAATCTTAATCGTGAAGATTAAAGTAACAATATTTTGAGGAACAAGCAATATAAAAATAAAGTTGCATTTTTATTTGGTTGAACTTTAAATTAAAGTATGAAAAAATAGAAATTAAGTAGCATCAAATACAAAACAATAGGCCTGTTATTAAATCTTTGGTTAAATACAAACAACAGCTGCTGCATTTGGTTTGGCCTGTATTTTAATAACTTTAGTAATACTAAGCTTCTCATTCTGGAAATTTCTGACTTTTTAATCAAATTCCTCCTCCACAACAGTCTAAAAAACAATGAAATTAAGTCACAGAGTTAATCAACTGTGATCAATTAAAAATATTATATTGGTTTAATTAGACACGTGAAATGAGGTTTAAAGCAGAGATATACAGGTTATACTGTGTAAAACTTTTGGGCACCTTGGGGTTTTGTAGTTTTATGAGATTATAATGACCATAAACATGCATTTATAAATAATAGCACCAGAATAAATGTAAACTCCTCAGTTTCTCAACAATTAACTGTTACTTCCCTTTGCACTTAAAATGTTTTGAACTATTTTGGACAGAAAATATGAGATCCGCTGACTTCAATCAGATTTCATTCAGCACGTCAATATTGTTCATTCTATTTCTTGCCACAGGAGTGGACGCCACACTAATTATGGATTTTTGCCTTTTGAAGCCATTTAGTTCTGATTTTTTAGTACTTGTTATGCGCACATATTTTCTCTATTTTTATTTGCAATCCTACAAAAACAACAAACCGAAGGCGAGTATCGGTAATTCCACCCCATACAGATATTACCATGATATTTACTCAGTTTTGCACATGTGTATGGTCATTATAGACTTGGTGCCAAAACATTTTTTCCTGTAGATTGGATGCAGTCATTAGCGTCATATTTTTAGGGGCTCTCTTCTTTTGTTCACCATGTTTCTTGTCTCCCTTCTTTCATCCTCCCTTAATCTCATCTCTCTGCTAATCCTTTCCCTCTCTTTCCCCTCCTCTGCCCTGAAGTGCAGAGTTTACACTTTCCTCCCGTGTTTCCACAGCATGGTCCCACCAGGTGTTGCGCACAGCTGGAGGATGATAAAGAATTGCAGATCCCATCTTATAAAATCTTTCACATGTCTCCCTTGATGGTTGTGTGCACTCTCACTGCTTGAAAAACATACAAACCGCTTGTTTTGAAGTGTCTCACGCTGTGGCACAACCTCCCATAGAAAATAATCTGTGCGATGCAGGATGCAACCAAGCAAAAGTAGCTGCTCACTGTTTCCATGTAAACGTGGGGCGAGTCCAAAATAGGGGAGCTTTACAGAGTAAACTAGACCTAATTTGTAAACTTTGCAAATGAAAATGACAAAGTTTGTAGCAGCGTAATATAGTGGAATATTTGATTACTTGCTATATTCAGACTGACGAGTCAACTGGTCAACTGTGAAATGAAAAAGCATCTATAAAGGAAAAATACAGCAATAGTATATATTCTGTAGTAAAGTAAATGAAAAACAGTACGTATTAACCATAAATAAGACAGGCAGTGCTGTGAAATGCAGTGCTCTTTTTTCATGTATTGCTCTTGCTTTTATAATGCCTCATTGAAATGCAAACCTTTGGAATCAGTTTGTTATGCAGGCATAATTGCATTTATATTTAAAACCTTTAGCTGCCATTCTTATCTGTCTCGACACTTAAATACATTTAACATATACAATAGCAGCTGGTAATAAGCAGTCGCAGCAGCTCCAGCTCCACTTGTGGTCAAGAAACGATGTACTTACACTTTTGGGTGGAAGTAACAGAGCATTTGAGCACACTAGAGACTGGTATTATTATAGTAATGACACATGTCAGTTGTTTTTAAGAGCTGATGTTAAATACTTATGTTGCAGCCTTTTAGCTGCTGCTGATGAGAGAGTTTCCATAAAAAAATAGGGCAATCAACTTGAATGACAAGGTAATGTCAGTATTTTACATCAATCGAAACCTTGGATGTACTGTATTAATGTCAATGTACTTTATCATGTAAGGATCTACAGGTTTCTGGTTTAAGCTATAAAAGCACTTTATAAATGTCAGGAAAAGATCATGGTTTGGTTTAAGGGTTACCACAGGTTTGTTATCATATTCGAGACTGATGGTCTTTGATTCTTCAGACTTCCATTCTATTCAGTTCAATTCAACAGTACAATATATATTCAAGGCCAGTCATAATCCAATATTATCTCTATGCACTTCACAAATCAAGGCCAAAACATTAAAACCCTCTTAGAACAAGCCAGTGGAGACCTATGGTGTGCCTCGACCAGATGGAGTTAGTGGACAGAGGAGAGACAACACAAAAGTGTAGTCAGCTCCTGAGCCAGAGACCTGCAGAAAAACACATTTCAAGAATAAAATCCGAAGGTCTTGATCTCATCTCAGAATGAAATATGTTTAAATTTGGTCCCATCTCAGACAAAGAACTCTGGATTTCATTTTGTACTTATATATATTTGTTTTCTGAAAATAGACATTTTTATGTATCTGGTCATGAAAGAATCTGGCTTCCTGGTTTAAGGTTATGAAAGAACTTTATAAAGGTCAGGAAAAGACTGTAGCTTAATTTCCATATGACTACAGGGTAGTGTTAACATATTTGAGAGTGGTCTTTGTCTTCAGAATTTCAGTTCAAGTGTATTTATTTAGTGCCATTCGCAATCCAATATTATCCCAGGAACCTTGCAAATCAAGGATAAAGCCTTAAAAAGAGACCCAACAAATCATCTGAGAACAAACCTAGTGTGAATGGAGGGGAAGAAAAACTTCTGCTGATCCAGGTTCTTAAAACCATAAAGAAACTGGCAAATGAGCATTCTTCCAGGAAGAAGAAAGGTTTATTAGAATAACCAGCCTCTTAAACTGACAATTTACAACAGCTCAGGTAGCACTGCTGGTTTTGGCAACTATTTGTGGACACATTCAAAGTAATGATAATATAATCCAGATTTGTACAGTAGTTGTAGTAGTGCTGATACAACTATTGACTCATGCGTCCTCTGGAGAAAACAACTGATGGTCTATTAAGAAGACAAGAAATGGCACAAAGTAACTCTTGACAAGACACACCCATTAATTGAAAACCATTCTATGTGACTACTTAATGATTCTGTTGAGAGAATGCAAAGCTGTCACCAATGCAAAAGGAGGTAGAGCAGGTCATCCCTCATTATTGTCGATGTGTCCTTGGGAAACACACTTCACCCACCTTGCCTTGTAAGAATGTGAATGAATGTGGTGGTCGTAGAGGCCATTGGTGCAGACTGGCAGCCATGTTTCTGTCCGTCTGCCCCAGGGGAACTGTGGCTACAAATGTATCCACCAGTGTATGACTGCAGAGTGAATGAATAATGGATTCAGTGTCAGCGCTGTGGGGTGACTTAGTTTTTATGAAAAGTGCCATATACATCCAGTTGAGTATTATTATGATTGCTTTAGACAATCTCAAATATAAAACATGTTTTAAAAAACTTTTGGTTACTACAAAATTCCATACATGTTCCTTCACAGGAGAATGTGGCGGAAACTTTTGATTAGTTGTAGACATTCATACAGAATCATAAAATGGTAACATTTTTGGGTAATGATGTTGGCAGAAGATGCAGCTATGATATATCAGGCTGTCGGTAGCAACATTAGCTTTGATTTATTAAAAATAACTTAGACGCTGATGCTCAATAATTGTTACAGCTCTGTTTATTCATCATCAAGACTTTGATCGCAGACAATCAATAGTGTAAATTGGACAGCTGCTGTGGGAGGCAACAGAGCAATCATCACACCTGTTGAGAGAAGGGGAAAGACAGACAGAGAGCAACACAGATGAGGTGATGTAACGAGACGAAAGGTGATTCATTGACCCTGAATATGGGGGATCTAGGAGTTTGGCATCAGATTATCACCAGATCAAACCTCAGGAGCGAAGAGATGCAGTCTGACTGCACAGCTGGTCTGGCAGGGAAAGCAACAGGAGACAAAGCACAGAGAGGATTAGAGAAAAGGAAAAGTAGAAAGCCATCAGCAGGCTGCACAGAGGCAGCTGCATCAGCAGTCGTTGTCTTGCACTGTGAAAATAATGTTTGCTACAGAAAACACTGTTCCACAACATCTTTACTTATAAATGATCCAGTTTTGTAGAGGGCTGAAAAGAATGAAAAGGTGTGATGCAATTTTTCTTCTTTCATCATGTTGTTGTACGTAAAAGGAATCTGCCCTGGTCTTTAATCTACTCTAAGTATTATGTAGCACAGCTTTCTGCTCATGACCAATGAACAAGTACGTAGCAGTATGTCGAATGAAGTTTCAGTTTTAACAAGCCGTCATTCAAATGCTCTGTGACTGTATCCAGAACATTTTGCTGCATGGTTTCAGCACTGACAAGTCTGACAAGTTCAGGACGGGATGACTTTTCTTTTCAGTGTCTAGCAAAGGTGGGAGCAGTTTACTGAAGTAGACGCATGTTAGAAACACTCCAGTACAAAATGTAAAGGTAAAAGTTGAGAAATACTGTTGTGTGTATGTTTTATAGGGCATCGGTTTTGTTTGCACATTCGGAAGACATTTATAGTCCGGCATCTGTCGACCCTCCTGGAAATTTTAAACACTGAACACTGAAATTAAACACTGAAATTTTGAACACTTCATTTGCAGGTGGATATGCTTATGAAAAGAGCAAAAAAAATGAACAAAATAAACAAAACAATCGAGAAAATGGCCATAAATGAGTGTAACAAGAAAATGAGCAAAAACTAAGAACTAAAACAACAAAATGACCCAAAACTAACAAGATAATAAAAACTAATAATTTGAATATCAAAAGATAAGCCAGAAAATTAACACAAATGAACAAAGTAACCAAGAAACTAATTAAGGAAATGAATAAACATAGTCAAAATCAACTAAATGTACAAAATATTTGAGAAAATTCAGAAAAAATTAACATAATAATCCAACAATGAACAAAAATGTCATTGTCAACTTAAAAAGCATTCTGTATTTTTTTTATGTAAGCTACTGGTAATAAATGAATAAATAAAATATGACTAATATTAACTGTATTGTATGGAGCATATTGTAAAAATTAGCAAACGGTACCAAATGTAATGGTGTTGAAAGCATAAGCATATAAATGTGAAGTATTCATGGAAATAATTTTGCACTTAATTTATTCCACTTATACTTACAGAATTTTGTACCACAAAGATCATCATCATAACATAAGATGATTCAGCTTTGTAAATCCAAATGAAATGAAAAGATGCAATGAAATCCAGTAAATTGCAGTTGAAATTTCACCAATCTTCTTTTCTTTTTATTGTTTGAACAGGTGATCCAGACCTTTAGCGCAAAAGACCAGGATTTACCTTCTGCCGGACAGCAGTTCTCCTTCAAATCAGTAAAAGAAGAAGGAAAGAACAAGAATTTCACCATCCGGGACTTTGGGAGTAAGCATTCTTTTAATCTGACAACGTGACTCAATGGGTCAATGTTAATCAAAGGAAAATGTGCACTGTCATCTTCACAACTAACTTGAAAATGTGTCATTTAGAAAAGAAGCATAGATAAGCTTTCATCGCATCACAGTGACAGGGGTATCAGTCGACTGATTTCACCCAGTGTTCTCCTGAGACACTTTTCCACTCGGGTCCATTTAAAAAGAACGGCCAAAAATTGAAATGTTCTAGTTTAACCGAGAATATCTCTGACAAAAAAAAAAAAACTTAAAGTCATTCTATTACAACAAAATCACACAGCAACAGAACATCTACCATTTCGGACAGAAAGCAAATCACAGGAAACACCACAGTTTCATTTTCCTTCTCTTATCTCTTTGTCCGTACTCCTTTCTGCCCTAAAACGACCGATACTGATAAGAAGTGAAACATATTTTTGTTCATGCATAACACAACAGAGGCACACTTCTACTGTTATGGATTAAAACTGTTGTAAAAAGCAGCCGCTTTTCTTCTATTGCACTGTCACTGGTTTCACTGACTGACATTTGCAGCTATAACAAAGGGTTTTGTTACACTTTCTCAGATGGCACCCATGGTTGTTTAATGACCATTAATTACCTCATTGTGGGAAGTAATTTAAAATTACTGTTTAATTGAACATTCAGCTTCACTGTTCATTGTAACTGTGGACAGGTAGACGGCACCAAGTGACAGATACACTTTTGCTTTGGTGTAAATTGGGGATTATTAATAGAAGTGGGCAGTACATTTACTCATTTACATCTGCTTGAGTAATATTTCCTTAAAAATGCACTTCTGAGAGCAGTTGTATTAGAATACTTTTTACTCTTGCTCCATGTACTGTACTTCTGCGCAGTTACAATTGGCCACGGCTCAGTGAGAAGGAGTCAAATAAACAAAAGAAATGCATGAGATCCAACAAATGAGCACAACATTAAAACAATAATCACAAAAATTAATAAAGATGGCGCAAAACAGACACAATTCAACAGAATAAATCAAAAATGAACAAAAGACACAACAAAACAAATGTACAACAGAATGAGCAGAAATTAAGAAAAACAAGTAAATTAACAACAATGATCAAAATAACCAATAAAACTGGCCAAAAATCAACAAAATGAGCAAAAATTATTATAATAATGGACATTTGTGAAAATGTACAATATAAAATGAGAAAAAAAATGAATTGATAAACATGATCAAAATAGCCTGCATAACTGAGTAAAAATAAACAAAATGCACAATTATATGTGCAGAAATTAAGAGAACGATCAGGTAAATGATCAAAATAACTAGTGCAACTGAACAAAAAGCAACAAAATGAGCAAAAATGTTCAAAATTATCAAGTTAATGACAATAAAGACAATACAACCCTACAATATAACCAAGAAAATAATCAAATAAATAAATAAATCAAATAAAAAGAAACACCAATAAAACTGAATGAAAATTAATATAACCATTTCCACATCATTGAGTTACTCAATACTTGAGGCTGTTTTTTTTACTCTTAAGGAGTGTTTCCACGACAGGAACTTCAGGGTAATTTGACGGGGGTGGGGCCGTTGGTGTGTGTTTCCACTAAAGAACCGAACCCCATGGGTCGAACTAAGGCTGCTTTCACACCTGTTAGTCCGGTACAGTGGGTCGATTGGACCCACAAGTTATTACAATGTTGCAGTTCTCAACTAGTTCGATCCACATTCACACCAGCGTTATTGCAAATGAACCACTATGAATGTTGTATATCCTCCCACTCATGTTGCGGCACTGTATACAAAACACTGTGTTTTGGGTGATGTAAGTTAGAGCTGATTGGCACAGCATTTATAGAGGAAAAAATCCAGCAGACGAAAATATGGGATTTATGCTTTCTTTTGGAATAATGAATGGTCCTATTTTATGTATTTTTGTGGCGATTTATTGTTATCATCATTTGTTTGTGAAAAATGCACAAATACTGCTGTTGTTCCAGTATGGAAATCGTATTCGGGTCGAAAACACTGTGCGCTTCGTTTTGACACGGACAAGACTGACATAGAGAAGTTTACTAGCTTCTTGAAATGTACGTTACAGCTTGCTACGGAAGCCTCCATAGACCAAGAAGTGCTACATTACAGACAGCCGGACTGAACCGAGTCCGGTCAGCGTTCTCACCATCAGCGAACTGTGCCGGAGTTTGGATCAAACTAGACACTATGTTTGAACACTGCACATCATCGTAAACAGACCATCTCCATTGTGAAGCATGGTGATGGCAGCATCATGCAGTAAGAACACATTTTTGCAGCCGACCCTGGAAGGCTAGGAAGGGTAGAATGTTGAATGAATACAGCAACATATAGGAACATATTGGGCAATAACCTGATTCAGTCTGACAGAGAACTGCAACTATCTGGAGGATTTACATTCCAGGAAGACAATGACCTGAAGCAAACAGCAAAAACTGCACAAAAATAGTTTAAAGACAACATTGTGAATGTTCTGGAGTCGAGTCAGAGCCCAGATCTCAATTCAAGAATATTTGAGGCTACACTTGAAAAGGACTATTTGCTCCTGATCTCTGTCCAATGTGACAGAGCTTGAGTAGTTGTACAATGAAGAACAGAAACTACTGACTTAAAGGGGATGAAAACTTATGCAAACACTTATATTTCATTATATATTTTTAGTTAACTGACATTACTTTGTAAAAATCAGTTTTCACTTTGACACTGAAGATTTGTTTTTTGAAAATTATTGTCAAACAAGGCAAATTATATTGACAATGATTCATTTTATACTGCAATAAAAAGTGAAAACATCCAAGAGGTATGAATACTTTTGCAAGCCACTGTAACTAAGTACTGTAAATAGGTATGAGCCTCCCATTGGATCATTTCTACATGGGTGATTATGTTTCAGCTGGCAATGAGTGATGTAAGGATAGTGGGGAACCATCATCTTCGAATAAAAAAATGTGGTTAGAAAAAAATCTAACTTTGCACAGTGGTCGAACTCTCCCATCATCAATTCAATATCATGGCAAAAAATGAATACAACTCTGGACATGAATAAATGTTGAGACATTGAAGAAGCTTATTGAATCAATGCCACAACAAATGTGTGTTGTAATCAAAGATAAAGGCAGAACAGCAAAATATTATGCTCCCTAGTAAACTGAAGCCTTTTTTTCTGATTAGCCTCACTGATAAGTGGTTTTCTTAAGGCTACACAGCTATGTAGTTCCAATCCCATGAGCTGCCTTTGCATTGTGTGTGTGGAAATGCTTTTACTTTTTTTCCAACCACATTTTTTCTTCGAAGATGATGGTTCCCCTCTTATATCACTTGTTGCCGGCTGAAACATAATCACCCATGCAGAAATTATCCAAAGGAAGGCTCGTACCTATTTGCTTAGTTAAATCCTTGTGGTGACCTTTTATTTGGCCAGCAGTGTAACTCCCTTAAGATTAATTATTAGCTTGTTGTCTTCTGGAGGAAGCTTTAAAGACTCCCATGTCTCAGTGCTAAAATTAACTCAAACATGTGGTCAGAAGTCATCTCTTGATAAGAACATCAATGACACTTTGCAGCTTGCTCTGCCTGAGCCCTTTGAAGTCTAACCAGAATGATGGGTAGATGAAAAGTGGGACGTGGCAGGATGAGCCCAGGAAAACGAATGCATTCACCATCCTTGACAAGCCCCGGTCCGAACCTCTGATCCAGTTTTACCTTTTGGACACAGTGTCTTGCAGTATCCCCGACTGCCAGAGGCCTCGTGAGCACACTCTCCAGATACAAAGGAAGATCTGATAGGCAGGGACAGGGAATACAAACACCACAGGCTCTGTGGACAAGTTCAGCAAGGGAGGGCGAGGGGGCACAAACAAAATCACGGCCGTGCACAACATGCAAGGTGTGCTAAAACGCCTGACCTCCTGTCAAGACGACGTGCCAGACTCCGTCAGTTGAACAAACCGGACTTGACAGGGGTCAGACAGTCTAGCGGGAGCAGACAGAACCAGGCAGGTCCAAACCCGGCACGTCCCCTCTCTCTTGTACAAATTGTCGACTTCTATTCCACTCTGCATCATCACACCCCTGGCAGTCTTCCGACTTGTCCCCTGTATGTGTTTTTATTTTTTTAATCTATTATCTATCATTGCTAATCTGCTGTTTCACTGGAGTGATGCTGCCTGTGTGAAGAGATAACAGAACTACAACAGATCCCAGTCGTTCTCACAGGTAGATGGGAAAATGCAGTGTTTCAGCGAATGATGTGCTGGGCGTGGTTCCACTCTATCAGCTTTTAAAGTAAGCAATGTAAAATGGCACGGGCTTTGATAAGACAAGCCTTTGATACGTGGCAGTTTCCCATCGCATTCAGGCACATTTGGAGAGAATTTAATATCAAATATAAAGATAAAAAGCAGACGCTAAGAAGTTTTATCTGCTTCGTACTGGTTGACACAGTGTTTTCTTTTTGTCACTTTATATCCTGTACAGACCAGAGAAGAAGTACTTGTTGCCAGTGGTGGGTAGAGTAAACAGACATGGTATTCAAGTAAAAGCACTGTTACTTTACGATTATAGTGACTCAAGTAGAGGTAAATCCTCATATATAATGTTCATTCTTATTCATTTGTTGCTCATTATTTTGTGTATACTAATTTGTTGCTTATTTGTTCCTACTTTGATAAGATTTTTTATTCATTTTTGTTCATCTACTTGGAATGCTTTTCTGCATTTTTTTTTTTGCTGATTTTGATGTTTATTTTGTGCATTTTTTATCCATATTTACTTGGTTCATATTTTTGTTGATTTATTTCAACATTTTTGCTTATTTTGTTGCTTAGTTTGTTCATTTTGTTCTCTTTTGGAGTAAAAAAAAAGACTCCTACTCACTGAAGTGTGTATCCCAATGTAGAAGTACAACGTTTTCACCACTAATGTAACTGAGCAAGAGTAAGTATTCTGTAAAGTACAGTAGCTACCCTTATGATAGTGTGAGAACAAAATGAACAAAACTGTTTAAAAAGGAACCAAAATAATCAGGAAAATTTGCAAAAATGAACAATATAATCAAAAAAAAGGGACAAAATGAACCACGGAATTATGAAAAACTCAAATAAAAAGGGTTCCATGACCTATATTATGCAATTTGATGTTAAAAGCTGTGGCAGCTTGTATTGGAACTCTCTAATATTAGGTCAAATATTCATTTTTCTGATTACTTCAGTATGGGAAGGGACAAAAGCAACAAATAAATACAATGCTATAGTTTTCCTTCCTGCAACATATGTATTTATCAGAATTCTCTAATATGTTGATCGCTGGCAGACATGATCCCTTTCACATTTTTCAAAGCTGCAGTTTTTAATGCATTTTTCATTAAAAAAAATTTGCAAATATATTTAACCTTCCTTTACAATAGCATATTTCCAACATTCAAGGGGGTGGAATTGCAAACTTTTTTTTGTTTTTATATTGTGCTTTTATTTCTTCCAGACAACACCGCCGGAATAGTGACAAAGCGGAGCGGATTCAGGCGCCGTTTACAGGAGATCTACTTTCTGCCTGTGGTGATTGAAGATAATGGCTACCCACCTCGGAGCAGCACAGGCACCTTAACCATCCGTGTTTGTGGCTGCGAATCAAACGGTTCCCTGCTAACTTGCAGTGCAGAAGCCATCTTTCTCCCCGTGGGCCTCAGCACAGGAGCTCTGATTGCCATCCTTCTGTGTATCATCATTCTCTTGGGTGAGCCCTGCTGCCTTGTAAACATTCCTCATTTTAACACGGTATTATAAATAATCATAAAGGGACCAGGAATTTGTTGTACTCATTGCCTTGGTGCTTCAGTTCTGATTTTACAACCTTTACACCTGCGGGGGTGGGTCGTACGCAAGTACATTTACTCCATTTCATGTAGTTTGGTCAAAAAACTCATTCTGAGAGTTGCACAGAATCCATTTTCTGTCACTGTTACATTTGACTCCACACCTCGATGAGTAAGAGTCATTTTTACATACACTTATGTCATTTACTGGGCAATCATAAAAACTTTACCTCCAAATAATGATGAACAGCATTCATATTCTGATACTCTGTCAATCCAGAAGAGTAGAAATCAACAAAGAAACAAACTGAGCAATACAGAAGAAAAAAAGCAATGAAATGAGCAAGAAAAACAACAAATTGATCAAGTAAATTAAACAATTTGCAAAAATAATCAAGTAAATGAACAAAACTGAACAAAATAAGGCAAATTAACCAAACAAACATACCAAACAACTAAATGAAGAAAAATTAGCAAAGTAAATTAAGAAAAAAACTAGCAGAAACACAACTAAATGAGTAAACAAGAGCAGAGTAATCAAAAACATTAACAAAAAAATTTAAAAAGACTTAAGTTTAAAAAATTAACAAAGTAAGCAAGTAAATCAAGAAAAGAAATTAAATCAATTGAGCAAAAATGAGCTAAATGATCAAGTAAAACAAAAAATAACAGAAATGCAACTAAATGAGCAGAAATGATCAAAATATTCAAATAAATGAACAAAACTGAACACAATAATCACAATAATCAAAATTAACTTAATCAACAAAAGTGAACAAAATAGTACCATATTAACAACATAGTCTAATGAAGCCGCAAAATGAGCAAAAATGAACAAGAACAATCAAGTAAATTAAGAAAAAGGAACAAAAAAACAACGCAATCAGCCAATAGGAAATAAAATATTCAAGTTAATTAACAAAAGAGAAAGAACAAAATGCAACTAAATGAAAAAAAACAAGAGTCAAAACAATTTACAGAAATGAAAAAAAAGCAACTAGATGAGCAAAAATGAACAAAACAATGAAATATATGAACAAAAAAATAAAGAGAGCAACAAAATTAGCAATGACGATAAGAAGTTAGCGATAATGTGCAGAATGAAGTATATTAGGATGTAACAAATTCTTTAGTAATTCTTTGAGACACTTTTTTACTCTTACTCAAGTAATTATTTTTCTTCTACTTCTATTTGAATCATTTGAAATATAGAACAACAAAACTTGATCAAAGTCTGTTTACTCTGCCCACCAATGGTAACCTCTGACTATTGTAGCTTAAATTATACATTTTCATACCATGCACTGTGTTCCTCTTTGCCTTGGACCTTAGTGTATATAATAAGTAATAATAATGTAGTTTATCTTGAATTGATTACATATACAGTACGCTTCCCTTGGCACCCTGTTAGCACGTGTAGTCTGCAGTAAATGTTCCCAACACAAACACATTTACGACTTTTTCAAGAAAGGGCAGCACCAAAGAAATGTTGGAAACATAGGAGATTATTCACACCCAGTTTTCAGGCCTTCAAAATAGTCACGAATAGTCACTTCCGAGACCCGGAAGTGACTATTCGTTCTGCGATTAAAACCTCGTTGTCCGAGTGAAATTTTTTGCAATTTTTTTCTTCAGTATCTGAATTTTTCGTTGTCAGAAGAGTTCATTGTCTGAGATACCACTGCATATATATATATATATATATATATGTGTGTATATATGTATATATATATATACTGTATATATAGCCCATGAAAAGATATAATTAAATATTAATTAAATATCTGCAGAAATGTGGAGAGTGTACTCACTTTTGTGAGATACTTTATATAGTCACACTGGACCACTGGAGTGTGAGAAACAAAATGCTTTCAATTCATTTTAATTCAAGGCAGTCATTATTTTTCAACCCAGACCTTCTGTAGTGGCTCAGGTCAATTCATTTCTAAATATATATGGTCCTAAATGGTTTTTTATGTTCTTTTACTTCATTCTATAATGAGATTTGTCACCGTTCTGTGCCACAGGGAGTTTCCTGAATTAGAGACAGATCAATTAGCTGGTTTGACTCATTAATCAGAGCCAATTGCTGCTTCTTGTAGCTAATATTAGGCTTCAAAGACTCATTTGCTTCCTTGCTCAAAAAACAGTTTTTTACAGTTAGGTTGACATCCAGATTTACATACTGTATAATGATCACTGATGAGTTTGGCGTTCACAGTGACTTAGATTTACACGTTTAGGTATTTATCAGTGAACTAGTATAGAGTAAAGAGAAATTTGCTGAAGTCAAGTTGTATTATAATTATAATGACTCAAGTAGTACTCAATCAAATAAGTACTTGAGTAAGAGTACAAAAGGATTGGTTACTTATTTGTTACTTATTTTGTGGCTTACAGTGTTGATTTTTATTTTTTTTTGCCCATTTTGTTCATTTACTTCAAGTGCATATTTTCATCACAAATGTAACTAAATGAGAGTGAGTGCAAAACAACTGCTTTGAGAAGTACATGGATCAGAATCAGAATAGCTTTTTTGTCCTTGTCAATGTTTCCATCAACAATGAAATTATTTCCTCCCACCGAGGAGGAGTGGGCCGCGGCGAACTTGCGCGCAGCCACTTTCACAGTTGGGCGGAAAAGTGGGGGACGGGGTAGCCACTAGGATGAGAGAGAAAAAAAGCAAGTTTCTAGAATTGGGCTCAAAAAGGTGAGCAAAATTATGGAACGTAGAAAAAAACCCTCTTTTTGCACATTGAGTTCCTACACATTAACAAAGCAAGGTCAGAGAGAGTTGGGGTGTGTATGTAAAATGTGCATATGATCAATGGATGC